>LVLI01000190.1:0-140843 GCA_001687465.1 Halocafeteria seosinensis | reverse complement strand
GCTGTTTACGGGTAGGAGCTTTTTCCCTCAGATCATCTTTTGAAATATCCACATCCTGTCTCCGAAGATCCTGAACAAGCGAAGTTCGCTCTTCCTCCTCAAAACCAACCCCTGATTCCCATACCGATGCCACATAGGCAGGGAGAGATATCATAGACACCTTCGTGAGTCCTAATCCACCGTAACGAAGTGGTAACCGTTCGCGGGAGATCTGGTAGAGTTTAGACATTTGTTGGACCTCTTGCATACCGCTCCTCGTTAAGAGGATGTGGTCAACTTCCCGGCCGGTGGGCTATCTGTCACATTTGTGTGTGTGTCTTGCAAGCAGCCCTCCCCTTCTGTGCGTTCAACATGGACCGTGTATTCATTGGCAACGTTGATGTGGTGACACTGGTGAGGGGTACACACTGGATCGATTTCACTCACACCCTGCCTTACATTGTATGTTATGGCCTAGCGTAGCACGTAGGACTAGATTTCTTCCGGTAGGAACAATGCTAATACAATTGTACCAACACTGGTGTAATATTGTACAATGCGGTCAACTCCCCCGACGGTGGGCTATCTATCACATACACATGTACCGCGTGTGTGTATACAGTAGTTGTAAAGACACCGTTTGATCTTCGAGTTCTCGCCGTAATTTTCTGCTCTTTTCCATTTCATTGCGGGTTGACCGGTCACCTTGACCCCGAGTATAGTTTTTGGCGCATCATGTTGCGTATGAAGTAGCGGTCGCAGTTCGGAACACTGGTTCGGTAACGAACTTCGGGCAGAGGACGGTCGTGCGACAGTCTGTGGCAGTGCGTATGACGGCAATGGATTTGATACAACATTAGGGATGGGAAGTCTGTCATTCTCCCCACATTTTTAATCATTTCCTCTGTGTTTGCTGATATTGATCGCTATAGAGAAGAGAAGATGCCTGTGAAGACCTTGGAGGGAGGATGGCACATTTACAGCGACGATGGAGGGGCTTACACTAATGGTTACTTGCATCTCCGAAAGCATGCCTCCGCCGATGGTGAAGGCAAATACACCTCACCGGATCACTCTCAATCAGGAAGCTTTCATGGGAAATTCATGCATGGATCCACGGCATTCAAAGGAAAATGCGAACAGAGCAATCATCAGGTGGCGATCAAGCTAGAGAAGGGAGATGAACTCTCAGTGACATATTCCACGGATACGTCTGTAGTAGCGACGTGGAAAGCAGAAAGGGCTTCTGGACGTCGAAATCCCACCACGAAGCTATCCACTACCGGCGTATACAAGGATAAGACAATCTTCGAGCGCTTGACCACCAGGAAACAACCGGATCCGCAGGAAAGGAAGAAGGTGAGTGTGCCACACTTATGAACGACGGGCATGAAAACGACCCCTTCACTGTCTCCACTGGAATCCAGGTGTTCGAAGAATCGTTGGAGAAGCAGCCCAATCCAGAACATGTGTTTAGCGATGCAGATACAAAGACTCTGGCCATAGGCGATCCCTACGACGACACACGCCAACGCCGACAAATGAAGATGTCGAGATATGAGGGAAAGCAAATGACGAACAGTTGGCATGTACATGAGCAGCAACAGTATGAGCACATGGTAAGTCTTGTGTAGTCCCGCCAACATGCGATGGAAGACAGTACTCCAACTGTGAGTTGGTTTGGACATCCAGGCGGAACCATACCTAAGCAAGATAGACATTGCTAGAAAGCTAAAGAAAGAGAAAGCGAAGTCAACTCGCCCTAAGGATGACGCTGAACGTCCTCCTTTCCGACCGAATTCCTCCCACATGGCAGCAGGACGAGACAGGCCAAATGCTGACATGTACCTTCTTGTCGGTGAAGAGGTGGCTAAGGACACGAGTAGACCGTAAGTTCAATAACACTCACTGTGTGTTCGTCTGTTGAATTTATCCGGGTTCTCCTGTCACAGACATAGCGAAAATGCCAGTCGACGGAAGTCCAAGAACGAGGAGGATAGTAGGATACCAATTAAGGTGACCCCAGTTAAGAAGGGATCATTTGGGTACCCTGGGACGCTACTGGGAGAAAGGCCCGAATCACCGACTAGAAGTGTACACGAGTAAGTGTAGCGCGCTCACGACATGCTGGTTGTCAACCGGGAATGGCGTTGCTCTTGAGCAGATACATGCACTCGGACTACGAGGGTGAGCGTAAGCAAATGAAGGCTCATATGCAAAGTCAAAAAGACCCAGACGATTCCCGAGGCCCATTCCTTTCTCTTGTTTCTCGTGGCAACCACCCGGACCTAAAAAAGTAGGTGAAAGTTTTACTGTTAGAATTACATTAAGTATCATTAACTACTGAGGTGTTGGTCTTGAACAGCTTGGAGTCTGCAGTATACCTCAGTGCTACCGAAGACAGACCGAACACTGTTTCGGCGAATTCTCGACCGAGTTCCAGACAAACGGGAACTTCAAAACCAGAAGACCCCGAAGGGCCTTTCTATTCTCGGATTTCACAGGTCTGTATGAATTATCTAATGGAAGGTAATCACCGCGGTGCTCCTCACCCTCGAATTTGTGTCTTTTTCTTTGTGTCTTTTTCTTTGCCAGAATCGGTCTCCCTTACGGCAGCCCGTACCTTACGTTTCGGATCCCTTAATGGAAACACCGTGGACCCTACGCTCAAACAAAGCGCCAATAGATAGACCAGCATTTCGCCCTTCTTCAGCGTCGAGGAACAACTTCTCAGAGTCTGTTGCTTTCAAAAGAACAAACATTGAGTAGATAAGCAACCTATAGAGCACCTTTCTCAGTGTCAATTACGGCACTAAAATAATGCGGTGCCAGTATTCCGTTATTGCCTCGAGATAAAATGACTCCATTGTCGGCCTTTTGAAATGTAATTCCGTCTTTCATTGCTTCTTGACAATCAATTACCATGAGCACCTTGGCAGAGGTTCGAGCGCCTCCAGACACCACTGGCATTGGTTGACCTTCGTTTCCTACAGTAGCCGAACGCAATGCTTCCAAGTGCCCGTATTTTGTAAGCTCGCGTAAGGTTTCCACCGTGATTCCTCGAGTGAAATGCATATGCGAACGATTCATAATCTTGAGTCCATGCGTGCGAATGGAGTCCAGGAGCTTCCGATGCGTGCCGTGAATCACCCAGTGCAAGTCGGAAGGGTCTATCGATTCCCCAATATTTTCTACAATGTCCTTAAACTTTGCATTGTGACCTTGACAGCAACCAATGTACCAACGATTGTTGTTTTCGAGTAATCGGTAGCGTCCCTTCTGATCTTCTCGAACAATTGTTGACACATGTTCAAAGTGGAGTTCAGGAACAGCCTTATGCTGTCGCCGGATTTGGTGAAACAGTTCGCCAACCTCCACATAATGGTTGATTCTATCAGAGAACTCGTCTAAAGCGTGACGTAGGTAGTGGCACATTATCTTGCTGATCCTGACTTTCAATGTATCTGACAACTCGGAGACGGCGGACGATGCGGCTGCGCTGCTCATTGCTCGGCTTAGAGGTACAACACTTGGTACAGCGGATTGCTAAAGATCATTTAAAATTCCTATTAATGCAAGGAGTTGTACCTGTATTTAACAATTATGTAACATTTAACTTCTGACCCAGAACTTCTGGGAATGTTATCTGAGCTTCACATCAACTTCACAACTTGAGGATTGTCGTCGAGTCGACTCGACAACTTCTGAACTTGCACACACACACACACACACTATGACCCTCATCACGTAGCACAGCAGATAGTCTGGCGCCTGGCGAGAAACATTTTAACAGTGTTAAAATTGCGATGATCCAGTTGTCGTTGATTCTAGCGCCTGGCCGGCCACTGGGAAAAGGAATGGCTCGTGCCATGAACTTGGTTGAGTGAGAAGTTGGACGCAGCTTACGAGTCGTGCCGTACGACTGCCTTGTCTATCAACGCCTCATCGAATTGGCAATGTAGAATAGGAGATCCACTGACGCTGAGTCCAAAAAACCTAAAAGCTGAGCTTCTGGCGTGCAATTTGGTGCTTTCAAGGCTTCTTCTTCCGTCTGTGTGGCGAGCACTTCGGTCGGATGCTGTCATAGATAGCTCCTGCAACTTTTCGACTCCGAAAACGCTCCAAAAACGCGTGATACAGCGCTCGTTTAAATGACATATCATCCACCATATCTTGATCTTCAGGATTCGTAGGGCTGTAGTTGGGTAATGACCACATACCACTCCGGAACATATATTGAAATCCACCCAGCAATGATTTACGATACGGCTTTGGATCAGCTCCCTTTGGGTGATAACGCTGAGGGATAAAGTTCCTATTCGACTCAACTGTTAGCAGAGCATCGGTTGTTCGTAGTGCCTCCCTGGATAAAACCCGCAGCACTGTGTCGGAGTTTATTTCATTGGCAAGCTTGCTTCTCGTGTCTCTATCTAGGGACTCTTCCTTGTCGGGGTCCACATCCAGATGTGGCCTCGGAGATGGAAAACCAAATGCCTCTGTGATAGCTAAGGGAACATGCGCCGAGTAAAGGAGCTCCATGTCCGAAGGCTCGCGTCCAGCATCTGGGTCTAAACGAGGGGTTTGCGATAATGAGGACTCTTTCTTCCCAGAAATATGTCTAGCTAACGCACGTAACGAGAGGTCACGTATAGGATATAAGTTACAGTCTGTTCCTGCATCTGGGCAAGTATCCTTACCACATGTGACAAACGGCACGCTCTGGCGTTCACATCTAGCTTCCCTTGGTTCATCAAACATGCTTCGTGGAAGCTCCTCATTAGCCAAGCTACTTTCCAGATCAACGTCGTCCTCGATCTCTACGGATAGTGATCCTATTCTTTCTCTGTTTAAATCATCTCTGTCTTCCACGATTCCCGTTGAGTGGTTGGCCGTATCTGGAGTGTAGTAGTCTCTGCGTCAGTGGGTGCATAGAAAACCAATAAGTGTGCGAGGAACCCTCCTTTGTTGCACTAGGCATACCTATAATGCATGTGCCCTCGTAAAACACATATCGGATCTGTTGTGGAATTTAGAAGATGAGAAATTTCCATCCTTCTGCGGCTCTGTGTCACGATTTCGGCCCCTTCATTGTGTACATAATTCCACGCTTTCGTCTTGTCAAGCACGACTCGCTGGAAGGCTCCAACTTCATGGCGTCGCGGCTTTCCCTCGTGTACACGTCTGCGGGACGAACGTCGCCTGCTCTTACTGATACCATTTACCGCTGAGCCCGAAGAGGAAGCCGACATGGACGCTGCCGTTCCATTACCGCTGCCGGTAGCACTCTCCTCGTCCTTTGCTCCCGATCTGGAATGTGAGCGTGACATCACGGCGCGCGTCTGTACGTTCCTACTCTTTCTCTCATGAACACCATATCAACCACAGAAAGAGTAATAATTTACCTAGCCTGCACTACTAGTTGTACTTAACTTCACACAGGGTTGCGTTGAGTGTCGAGCAAGATTCCTCATGGAACCAACGGCGTTAATGAACGTTTTGTAGCGATACATTTGTCTTGGGAAAATTCAATAGTCCAAAGGATGATTATGCAATAGTCTGACGCACCAGTGCATATCGATCATATCGCTATCAATCACTGGTAGGAAGAAGGAGGAGCGTACGTGGGCGCATTTTGTCTCCCTGAAGAAATAGCAAACGCTGTTTAAATTTGCTTCATTATGCCAAGTAAGGTTATTTTACTAGATGGTAATCCCTCTCTCGTGTGTTGTTCAAAATTGCTTCCTGTTTTCTGCAGCTGTGGAGGGGAAGTTCCAGCGCTTGGAAGCCGCTGCCAACCGCACTTTGTCCATTGACGATGCATTAGGCCTCTTGGAGCACAAAGGATTTGACTCGACCAAGCATCGCGAGCTCATAGCGAGCTTGGCTGATGATACGGGGATTATTGATGTTTCAAACTTGCTGGATTCGTCCGAGACAAACTTACTCACCAAAGTGCTCACGGATGACTTGGCTATGCCGGACTGGGCTGCTTTCACGAGGGACGTTCGAGACCTCTACGATGATATCCAGAAAGTAGCAAACTCTGGGAGAAATGCGGATTATATTCCTATTCTTGCTGAACAAGACTCAGATTGGTTCGCCGTTTCTATCTGCACAGTAGATGGACAGACATTCACATATGGGAATACGGAACCCTCGCATATGTTCAGTATTCAATCGGGCATCAAGCCAATGCTGTATGCAGCAGCAGTAGAACAAAATGGTCTTAAGAAGGTGCACCGTCATGTGGGGATAGAACCATCTGGCTTAGCTTTTAATGAAGTCTCCTTGAATGTGGCAAACCGGCCGCACAATCCCATGATAAATGCGGGAGCTATTGCAACGGGGTCCCTAGTGCGCCCCGATCTAGATATGGCGGCGCGATTTCGATTCTTTAAACAGCTAGTTTCAGACGTTGCTGGTGGAGAAAAGATTGGCTTCAGTCAGCCCACTTACCTTTGCGAACAAGAGACGGCTTGGAGAAATAACGCCTTGATGTATTATATGACTAATGCCGGAGTGTTCTCCCATGACAGTGATCCGCTCCAAGCTCTAGATTTCTATATTCAAGCATGCTCAATGGAAGTCAACACTCGCATTGCTGCGAATCTTGCTGCTACTCTTGCAACAGGTGGGGTGTCCCCGTTAACAGGGAAACGCTGCTTCTCCCCTGTGACCACCAAATCGTGCCTCACCTTGATGTTCAGTTGTGGAATGTACGACTATTCGGGTGAATGGTGCACCAAAATTGGACTTCCGGCGAAATCAGGTGTCGCGGGATTGGTGTATGTTGTCATCCCGCACGTCTTAGGGATGGCTGTATACTCTCCTCCATTGGATTCTCATGGTAACAGTGTTCGGGGTGTAGAGTTCTGCAAACGGCTTCTTGAAAGATACCGCTTTGGTATATTTGATCAAATTGTTTCAGGTATGCGATCATCCAATGTTGTCAGGAGTCTTGCTACGGATCAAAGACCGGGTAATGGTGCTAAGAGTAGTGTAAGCCCCAGCAAGAAGAAAGGCAGGCAAGCATCGTCTGCGGCCACGACGAAGCGAACGAGCTCTTCGAAGAAGTTGACCTGCGGAAATGATTCTGTTGCTCCTAGTGAACACACTTCATCCAAACGTGTCTCCCAAAAGAAGAAGGCTAGGGTAATTGCGTCTAATGAATACGACGACGACGACGAAGGAATATACGGCAGTGATCGAGACCCTGGCTCTGCGTCTGCTCCAAGCCCCGCACATGAACACGAGAATGGGTCCTCCGAAGGAAGTTCTAACGACATGTCGGATGTCGATGAAGCATGTGCGTCAGGAGGGGTGCTGGAACGGTGGCGGAGTGTCTTGTCTACCTTTGGTCGCTGGTTCAAAATGCTTCGAGTTGTCTCGGTCTGGTGTGACCATGCTTTTCTGACGGATGCAGATTATAGCAATCGTAATTACTGCGAATATGATAGTTCAGAGGATCGGAACAAACCAGAGGATAATTGCGACAGGGCCTGTGGATCTACTAACATTCCGCGATGGATACCACTGGAGTATTTGTACCGATTGCTTGCTGAATGTGGGATCGGTCCGGTTGACCACAAGTATACCCCTGCCTTATATGAGACAATGAAGCTGATGCGGAAGCGAAGCAGAGATCGCCTAAGAGATCTTTCCGCAAAAGCGAAAGCTCGTGTAGACCAGCATACACAGAATTCCAACCGCATGATGACGACGAGTGATTTGACATCACTTCTCTCGGGCTTAATCGAGTGGGCACCGGATAGATTTGACTTTGGGCTGCGACTGGAATCGATCTTGTCAGACTATCAAGAAGTAGATGGAAAGTTTTCTCCGCGATGGAACTACTTGACGAACTCCCAAAACGCATGGCTCAAGACCAGGTTTATCAAGGGGTCTGCTCCAGACCTCGCAAAACGCGGATCATCGTTCGGTGCGGGAGAGTTTATCTATGCTGGCGACTTGTTTGTACCAGAAGGTCATACAAACATTGTCGTTAGAGCACTCCTAAACAATCTTGCGATGCCTATATTCAAGGGATTTTGTAGAGATGTGTCTTCCATAGCCTCCTTGGCCCTTCGTGACCTGCAAAATGAGACTAGTCAAATGAACCAAAGTCTATCTGAAGAGAAAGATGAGTCGGGTATGTCTCGGCACCGGGTAGCGGCACCTCCTCGGGGACGAACTAAACAGCAGGCTGTCGCTGCAAGTGCCGCAAATGCTTCCAGTGGTATAGAACAAGGAAATGTGTATGCAGAACTGGATATAGAAGAACTGGTTCATGCGAATCCGTCCAATTTTGGTGTCTCTGTCTGTACTGTCGATGGGCAGCAATACAATTGGGGAGATGCAGATGTGGACTTCCCTTTAATGTCGGCGGTGCAGCCATTGCTTTACAGTCTTTCCTTGAAGGATGTTGGGGTGAATGAAACCCACTCCTGGGTTGCTACGGAACCGACTAGTACCGACCCCGCATCGTTCAGTTTGATGTCGTCTGCTGCAACCCCAGGGGAGCAGAGAGAAAAACCGCGTCCCAAACCATTCAATCCATTCATGGACAGCGGCGCTTTGGCGGTATGTGCGACGTTGGGCGGTGCCCATTTGCAATCAGGGAAGAAAGCATTCAGGGATACTGGTAGCAGATTCATGCACATTATCCAGCATATAACGGATTTGGCTGGCGGTAGACGCATTGGTTTTAATAACAGCGTCTTCTTAGCACAAAAGGAGAAACGACTGCAGACGTTGGCAGTTTCTCATTTTATGAAGGGAATGGGGGCGTATCCGGAATCTACCGAGCCCACGGATAATGCTCACTTACTTTTCCAAGCACAAAGTGTTGAGATCAACAGCGAAAAACTGGCAATTATCGCGGCGTCACTGGCCAACATTGGAGTATGTCCTACAACCAATAAGCGTGTACTTGAGCGTGACGAAATGCGAAGTGTATTTTCACTTATGTACAACTGTGGGTTGAATCAGTATACTGGCACGTGGGCTTTTAGCGTGGGAATTCCTGCTTCAGCAGGTATTTCGGGAGCGTGTCTGATTATCATTCCAAATATCATGGGGATTGCGATTTACTCGCCCAGACTGAATGAATGGGGAATCCCCCCACTAGCGTTGAAGTTTTGTGAAGCTCTGACAGCGCGGTACCGGATAAACATCTTTGATCAACTTGTCTACCGAGACGAAGAGTTAGACATTCGTGCAGACGAAGAGAGGGTGCACTCGAACCATGACTTGGCTAACTTATCGCAGAAAGCAAGATCGACTTTGCTATTTTTCGAGCTATGTAGTGCGGCTAGCGAAGGAGATGCCGCTCAAGTACGGGACACAATCGAAGACGGAGCGGATGTTAACCAATGCGACTATGACAAGCGAACTGCCCTGCACATTGCTGCTTGTGACGGCAATGCCGAAATTGCCAGGATTCTCCTGGAGGAGGGTGCCAACATTCTCGCTCGCGACCGGTGGGGCAGCACACCGTACGATGAGGCGGCCCGTCAAGGGTCGACCGACTTGATATCCATGTTTGAAGATGAGATGGTTAGACAGAACATGATTCGTGAGAAAACATTTTCTCGCCCCAAGAAAGGCAATGCAACTGTCTCGAATGGCCCAACACATGGAGACCCACGAGCATCTCCTGACTACTCTGTTACGACTTGGCAAGTGAATAGGAAACTCAGCGATAGTTTGAACGCGAGCTCAGAATCTCAATACCCACATCCAGCACCTGGCACAGGAGGAAGCAGCAGTAGCGCCGGTCGACCTACTATCCCGACTGAAGACGGCCCGAGCCCGGAGAGATGGAGGAAGTCTGCACAACAGCAACAGCACGAGGATACCGGAAGACCTCCGGTAGCTCCGCAGTAGTAGTGAGTTGGCTGTTTTTTGCACTAGCAAATACACTTCATGTAGATAGTACGAGTATAGCACTTTCTTGACTTCCAGTAACGACTGGTGGAGTGAGGTTCCTTCACAACATCTCAGAGACTCGTCCTGGACAGTGTTGACGCCATACTTTGGAAGTATCAGTAGTGTTGAATGATATAGTTTGGGCCACCAAACCCTGTCTTTTTTGCATCTCTTCAAAAAAGTGTATACGTAGTGACTGATTGATTATGACGTCTCGTTTCCGGGACTCTTTTCGCCTCACCTCTCCTTCCAAGAAGACCACGAATAGCCATGAGAGTGATGAACTCGAGAAAGGCCCCACGTCTCTCAAGAAGGGCTCTAAGCTACCAGCTTTGGAGGAAGCATGCTCGAAAGCCAGCAAGAAAGCGAGTCGTACGGAAGCGCTCAGTATCCTACGAGACATGGCCTCCGCGGACACCGATATCAAGCAGTATTTGGCGCAATTGCTCCATACACGTACGTCGAGAGAGCACGAGGTGTATCTTTGCTTTATGTGTATTACATACCTTATGATGCTGGCAGTGATGGACCACTGTACTCCTTCGAAATCAGGCTCAGATGACAACAAATTGCTACGCACCATCTTTGCGTTCTTTGCTATAGGGCAGCGCACACAGCCTAATTGTTTGGGAGCAGAAACAGAGGTATGTGTGTGTGTTGTGTCTGTTGTCGTAGCTGGGACCTGTTGTTCATGTCATGTTTGCGGTGCGGTTGTATCTGAGAAACCTGCAGCTCTTGAGCGAGATTGCAAACTTACCAGAACGGACGCCCGTGGACGCTTGTAAATTCAGTGCCCTCCTAGCTCATGCTCATCTGGTCCAGCCTTTTTTCCCTCTACCGGATATCCCACTGTCAGTGGAACCGTCACCAGAGATACACGAACAATGGTGGCGGCAGCGCCCGCGAATAGCAATGGCGGTATACCGCAATTTTCGTAGAGGCGACCTGGACAATATCACCGCTTATGTGGCTAGCGTGGAGGATACATGCACACACAGAAAAGAGGTGAGCATGTTGTGTTATACATTGTATGCCGCTGTTACGAGTGATGTCCATTTTTCTGATATTTTTTTTTGACTGTGCCACAGTTTGGTAAAAAGTCGAAGGAGTATAGGCGACAACTAGCACCTGTGGCACCGCTGTACTGTGCGCTAGGAAGACGTCAGCCACTTGACCACACTGCTCTGAGTCATTTGAGCGTAGGGCTTTGTAATTGGAATGCAGATGCTAGTAGGATTTCGGCTTCCTCTATCTACGCCCACTCCCGAAGTATGGTTGAGGTGGATTACATAAAGGGTCACATTGAGCAGATAGAGCAGAATGTCGGAGGCTTATTGAAGGAAAGAAAAGCGACCTCTCTTGCCGACGTGGCAGAGGCCATATTGCCTTTCTGCAACAACTCATACATACTCCTATTCACTCATTTAGACAAAGAGCATATCCGTCCGGCAAATTCCCCGCCGAGTGTTCAGGGAGCCATAGATACTGAACCGGTATCAAATTCAATGATGAAAGATGCTATCGGAAAGCTCCCCAAACCCGACGACACTGCGCTTCGTGGCATCAGAAAAGTTGGAGGGGAACAGTCCGCCCCCCCTCTATTACTCCCGCATCTTCCAGCGAGATTCGTATCTCCGGAGCACGCACTGTACAACATCGAATGGAGCAACCCCAATGTTACCCTTTCAGCTTCAGATGTCTCTACTCGAGAGACGGCAAACATTTTACTGGATTCTTCCGCTGGGGTCTATTGTTGTCGCTGTTGCGGACTGATTGCAGGCATAGATGTCCACAAAATAGAGTCGATGTCAAATTTTTGTGATCTTCGTGTCAACACTGAGATGAAAGATTTAAGCGGGGAAGTCGCCACACATGTTTCTACCTTTCCGGATGAGGAATCCTTTTCAACCGATGCTGGTGATACCGGTGATAAGCCTGTGGAAAATGGCGCATCTTCAAAAGGGACTATTTGGGATGGAATTGCTCGTAGAGCGGGCGTACATTCTAGTCGATATATTCCGCAGCATACAAATCATGCGTATCATCTTATTGTGATGATGAGCTTTGATCGCAGGTGGAGAGTTTCGTTAGAGGCATCTCGGATCCTTGCAGCTGGAGGAGTGTCTCGTATTCTGAACTATGAACTACCCTCTGATAATGGTCATTCGAACTCCACAACATTCCTGAAAGAATCTCTTTCCGAAGAAGCTAAAGAAAGAGACGTCTCGGAGCAGGTCATGGTGAAGGTACGGGAGGTTTATCCACGATCAGTTGTTCCGTCGATTTCTTCCGGATATGGTGTTTCTCTCTTCTCCCATCTCTTGGAAGGAGCGGCAGTCGCGTTAGAGCACGCTCATGCGTTATTTGATCCTTCTCTCTATATATATGAGGGAACGACCGATACCGATGCAACACTAAGAGATGTACTGCAACTGTCGCGGATGGCTGCCTCCACTTCGGCTAGTAGTTCCGTTTCTGAAACGGCGTCGAACCATCTCGAACAGCAGGTGCAGCACCGAGGTGCTCTAATATGTTCTGCTGCAAAATCGGTTATGTTCCTGGGAAGAGCGTGGGTCGACTGGCAGGTTCAGGCGTTTCCGTGGGTGTATCCGAAGTCGAGTGGCTGCTCAGCGCTGTTGCGGTTAATTGAGCAAAGTGCTCAAGCTGGAGGACCCTTTGCGGATGTACACAGCAAACGATTTGCTTGTATTCGTAAGAAATTGAAAGCAAATATGCAAAAGATTCAGAAGAGAATCACCTCCATACTGTTGCAACCATGGTCTCAAGGTAGCAGGTCAGTCCAAGAAGGGATTGGGCCCACTCCTCGGCGAATGCTATTAGAGGCGTTGATGTGGACGCTAGATCAGGAGGATATATGGAACCTAGAGTCGCATGTGCGTAAGGATAGTAGATTCCTGCACGAATACGATCTAGTGGAGGACCATTGTGATTTGTGCCTTTACGCTATCTCTCAGTCTCTGGCTCAATTGGGGCGCCAGGATTCAAACCGAGCGATCAAGTCAATGAATGCCAAGTGTGTATCAATGAGTAGGATTGGGCTGAACACTTCGCTTCTTGGCACATATAGAGCCACTACACAACAACAACGCAAAGTGTACCAAACTCTTAGCGCTATACAGTTCGCCGCAATAAGCCCTCTAACAGAGTTAGTGAGGCATGTTCTGTTGAACGAGATCTTAAGTGAACCACGAGTCATAATGGATGAGGCATTAGAGGCCACATGGGACACAAGCATGAGGATATGCTTACTGATTCGCCGATGCCTCAGTTTTACTGTGGAGAAGCGAAACAAGTTGACACTCGAATCCCGCAACTTGTGCATACACTTGACGCGGCTTTTAAATGGGTTACCATCAGAGAAGCAGTGTTACCGAGAGTTGTGGGGAAGAACGACGTTCGAGCACCCTGGAATGGCTTCACTCGTATGGAATGGCGATTCAGGGGTTATTCGTGAGGAAACAAATGATGGACTAAGATATAACGTCGGCAATATGCTAAGATTGTCACACGCGTCAAGCTTGCCTTGGGAATGGCAGGGACAGTCAGGTGAAACTGTAACTGAGGCCAGCAGCAGGATAGCTATCACCGCTGTTAGATGGATTGGAAAGAACTTAGCACAGACGTGCGGGCTTGGTGTACGCAAAACTCCCACTGGGGACGCTGTGCCGGAGAGCACAGATCCTTTCGCGGTGGAGCCGGAAACCCCTTCTCCTGCACATGCACCGCAGCACACGTTCAGCAATTCTAACCCATTTGAGGCTGTGGTTGACTCTTCAGGTATACCGCTGAGTGAACACAATATAAGGTTTGGTGAGCTCTGTCAGTCTCTTTATCGGCCGATTTTTGAATTGCTTTGGCAAATGTATAAAACCGCCACTACTCACGACGACAGCACTGATGCGGGGATGATGACCCAAGGTTTGGTGGAAGGATTTCTAGAAGTGGCATTAGGGGGCAATATAATTATTAAGGGGACAGTGTACGAATTGCTGCTCTTATGGAAAGAAACTGACTCGTTCATAGCGCAGTCTATGGACACTAATTTAAGATTCCTAGCGTCTATCGCTGCAGAACAAGTCGGAGTCATGAATGGAACTGTTACCAGCGAGCAGTCTAAGGTCCTTGAACGTGCCGTAAGTCTATTTCCCGTTCTACGGGGATATGATATACTAGACCCGGCAATCTAGGCGAATTTAAAATGCTTGCATCAAACTGTAAGCGGCGTGCCTTGGTACTCAAGATAACCCACCCTCAATAATATCAGTGAGTTTATTCGGGTGGTTTCACATTTCCGAGAATTCTGTGGAACTGGGGGTATGCGCTTAACTTATGTGCCAGGGACTGGTGTGCTAGATACGTTGCCATCAAAAGGCAAATCAGTCCAACGGGTGTCGCGATCGATTTGCTTGGGTAGGGTAACCCCAAAGCAAGGAAAGCAATTCCAAAGGATTCAAATTTCTGCTTCAGCTTTCCCTCCATGACAGCTGTACGGACCATCAAAATCATACGGCGGAACGGTTGTTCGCATGCAATGGAGATAAGCGTACCTTTGAGTTTCTTCTTGCTACCACTGTTTTGCTGGAAATATTCGTAGTAGTAATCGTTAACTCGAATTGCACCGATAGCAAATTCATAGAAGATCAATGCGGCCGAGACCGATATGATAAACCATGAAAGCCATACTGGTTCACTTTCATAGCCGAGTACGATAAGTATGGTCCAAAGCGAGAAAATAAACACAATTTTGTCGCAAAAGGCATCCACAAACGATCCCCACTGGGAATCATCCTTGTACCCCACGTTAATCTGTGCTTTGGCGACGATTCTGAAGCGAACAAGAAGTGGTATATAGGTAAACAATGGAAGTTAATATTCGATGCGCGTCTTTCTACTCACCCATCCACATGGTCTAGTGTATCATGCCAAAGCACTAGGAGACATGCCCACCCTGTCAAATTCATCCTCATGCAGTAAGCGATGGGAATCACCAGCAGAGTCCGGGAGTAGGTCACAATGTTGGCAGTGAAGACCGTGTAGCCTCCAATGGTTCGCGGGACTTTTTCGAAGAGAGGACAGCATATTTCATGCAGCTGCGCGATGCACGTAACAGTGACGCATAGACTCCAAAAACGCGTAGAACTGTGGAACATGTACTCGACTCACTTTACCGTAAAAGGACTCAAATATGGTGAGCAGGACAGTGAACAAAGGCTTACAGATACTGTCCAAGGACGCCATGGTTCATTCTAACTGTGGGGGAGGAAAACTTGAACTCTTCCACTCATCCAACAACTCTATTGCTTCTATGCATTGAACTACAAAGGCATGCATGGAACGTGAAGCCGAAGTCAAGATTGAATTATACAACGCAGGAATTCGTTACACGGCCGTAGTGTATTACATAGCATTTATATCCGCGGCTCAACATCAACAAATTAAAACAACTAGAAAAAGCAACTGTACATCCTTGCAGGTACTGTAGTGAGTTGCGCTGCGGCCACTTGCTTTGCTTAGTCGGAGCTGGAGTCATCAAACGCGCTTCCGCTCGAGCACCTTTCGTCCGAGATTTGCTCTCCATTCTTTTTCGAATCTTTATTAGGGGTAGCACAACTCGTCATATCATTATTAAGGTCGATGCCAGATGTGCGGCGACTGATAGAGCTCCTCGAACTGGAGGCAGAGGAACTGCCTAATCCTCTGTATTTCTGAGGCTTCCGCTTACTGTCTGTCTTGATGTAATACTCATGGGTGTCTTCAATGCTTCCTTCGAGAGGAGGAGGAGTGGATGGACGAGGCTTGTTGTCTGTGGATCCTGATTTGCTTCTTGGATCATGTGACTGGCCTCTAGAGTTCTCTATCGAATGGGCGTCTGATGTCACTTCGCTACTTCGGCCATGGGCTTGGGCCTGCAACTGTCGCCGGGAAGATTCGTCGAACTCTATTTTATCATACATGCCTCCATTTTCGGCATGTCCGCCATATCCATCGATAGACGTCTGTCTCCGAATTGAAGCTTCAAGGGACGGCTGACGACGTGAACGCTTGCCATAGTCGACATGGACTGTGCCGTTAATTCCTAACGATGACGATCTCTGTGACTCTGGAAGCACCAGTACCCGTCGCCTGTCCCTGCCTTCCACACTCGAAGGGTCACCGATCACATTCGAGTGTGTACTTCCCGATTGAAGGCGTTCTGAGGCATCTTCGGCAGCAAACTTGACTTCCTTGACTCGTGGCACTTGATTCTCAGTATCCTCATTGTTCATATACCTACCTGTATGGGCGTTAGGTGTACTAAAATGTTGTGCCTCATCCGCGTTCTGCATTGGCAAACACATGCATTCCTTGAGTCAGTACACGTATGTACTTCAACGTACGCGCACAGTCCCCACCGTTTGTCCTCGGCTGCAAGAGGAACTCCGTGTCCGAGGATATCCCGCATCGGCCATTTTGCTTGAGATTTACCAGCAAATCCTCAACGTAGAGCGTGGATCTAAAAACGCATGTGGTCCCTCTTCTTCCCTTGATGCCCCAGAGGAAGAAGAATGCGACGTCTAAGCGTCACTAATGCAACAAAAAAGGGGTTTGAGGGGCAAAGAGAAGGCTAAAACCAACAGCACCAAAACACACTAACAAAAGGTTTTGTATACGTGTATGCTGTTCCACATTCGGTCACAAGGATCAAACACTTACAATGTGCGTAAACATGCATGTATACATGTATGTGCCAATCCAGGTGTGCCGTTACACTCTGCAAGAGCGGACTTCGGCCGTCCTGTCGGCCTCCCGTAACGTGCTTCGGAACTTGGGCCGAGCAAAACAGCTCCTTCTGACCGAGTCTGCTGCTGTTCTCTATGTGCCTGAGAAAGAAAGTGGAGAGCGTGTGGCTCTCAATGTGATACTACAGACAAATGCGGTAGTGTATTCTCAACCTGCGGAACTGCACGGTAGTCTGGCGGCTCACAGGACGAATAACAATGTAACATAACATACGTGGGCAGGTCGGCCGCTGTTCTCGTCAACGATAGACTACACTATAGATGAATATGTCCTTTCATGGAGAGCCATCAGAGGAGTCATCAGACGAGCTGTTGGTATTTTGAGTGATATCCTGTTCCTTGTCATCAAAATCCACTGCAGATTGCTGGTTTTGCGACGCGCAACTCGTCATGTCTTGCGCCAGGTCGACACTTTCACTGGCCCCTCCGATACTGCTTCGACTGCCCAAAGAGCTTTTCGATCCCCCTAGTCGCTTATATTGCTGTTTCTTGTTTTTCTTGCCACTCTTGATACAGTATTCCTTGCGTAGCGTCATCTCCCCACAAAGAGGTGGAGGGGTTCCCGGCCGGCCTTCATCAGCATCTTCCGTGCCAGTTGGCTTACCACTGCTGTTCGAACTATGCAGAGACTTGGCATCTGTTGCTGTACTGTCTTTACTTTTGTGGAACTCTTTACTTTCATCAAAAACAATGTTATCGTATTCAGTGCCTCCATATCCATCCTTACAGGTTTGTCGCCGAATCGATGCTTCTAAGGATGGACGTTGGGACGACCTCTGCCCGTAATCCATGCGCACAGAGCCATTGATTCCCAGCGATGACGATCTTTGAGAATCAGGAAGAACCAGTACCTTCTTCTGTCGGGAGTTGCCGTCGTTTGAGGCTCCTGCTGCTTGCCGATTGTTTCCGGAATCAGTACAAGCACTCCTTTCTACTTCCTTCCTTGCACGAATCGATGCATCCTTTTTAGAGGATCCACAATACATGATAAGTTTCTGCAGGAAGGGAGTCTTGGGGTTTAACTTATTAACCTCACTACTACCCGCACGTGCGCCAGGCTAGCCATGCATGGAGCAGCAGCTTGCACACTGCAGTAGATTGATGTGCCTGTTCTTGGCGGGGGGAGTTCTTCTTTCCACAGGAGAAATAAGACTGATCCTTGAAATGATCCGCACAATCAACTCGCGTTACTTCCGATAAAATGAACCGGTGGGCGAATACCCCGCTTGCGGCGTTCACAGTGAGCTTCACATACGATGTTGAACTTGACCACACTTGTAGTTGTGGAGTCCAATGTGGACCAACTTGTGGTCACCAGTGGCTCACCGCAATGTGGACTCTTCCTAACTGGATCTTACTGAGAGTTCCAGTCTGAACTTCCGGAGATAATAGACTCTCGGAACCAATTTGCAACATGACGTGGCCACTGGCGAGCCGCAACGGAACCGCAGGCACGATGTTGCCACGCTTACCGCCTGCCCTTTGCGACGTTACTATGTATACGCCAAATTGGTATACATAGATGAGGAAAGTGTGCCAATCCGAGGTGGCGTCTTGCCCTACCATGGGAGAAATTCTCCACGGAGAATACGGCTTGTCTCCCTGCTTCAGGGTTCACCGTCGCGTAGGCCAGATACATCGCGAATACCCAACGCTAAAGTTGCAATTACACTTCACCTCGAAACCACACCTTAGATATACGCGTACAAGTACACATATATACCGCTGAGTGAAGCTAACATTGTTCAGCCTCGCAGATTGCGGGACTTCAACCTCAATCTGGGACTCCGTTCTTTGACATGAATCATTATGAATCGCGTCTGAGAATACCTGTTTCCACTGTTTGTTTAAATTGTCATATGTTTTGATAAGATTAATCTATTGCTTTTCTTTTTTTTTTTCTTTTTTTTGTCTTTACTCGTGTGTGCGTGACGAGGGGTTGAATATTCCCTTGGTGCAAGAATATCCTCAGAAGTTGTGTGCTCGGAAAACAACGAAGAATGGCTGAACAACGACTCACTATGGAGGAGGTAATGGGTACATTACGCTCCATGTTTCAGGATATAGACGACACTGTAATTCAGACGATATTGGAGGCCAATGGTAGGGGGAATGTGCCTAGAGCATGTGTTTCGTACTCCTTGAACATTATTGCGAATGCTGCAGAAGGGCGTGTAGAGGATTCAATAGACCAACTCCTGCAAATACAGAACTCCCAAACTGAAGGGTCTCAACAGCCTACTAGCGCAGCTAGTTCTGAAGCCGAGGATGTTAGTCACACTTCGCAACAACATACTAGCACTGCCCCGCCTCAAGGTGCACAACACCAAAGGTGGGTGATACTGGGGAATATGTAGATACAGTACGGTGTGTGATGAGTCTTTTGCACTCCCAGTGAAAGAGAGCGGGTTCCTCGACGGGATAGTCATGGAACGTGGAGACATCCTCTTCCTCGAGACTTCCTGAAAGTGCCAGGCTCGAGTATGCCAACTCGGTCCCAGGGCCGAAGTGTGATGACCGACGCTCAGTTATTCGAAGTACGCTGTTCCCCTCTATTGAAATGTTATTGTCATCGAAAACTCTTTACGTACTTCTCGTACGCACAGATGCTGGATAGTGAAGAAGGAGCAGAGATTCTGCGTCGGGACCCCCGTTTGGCGGCATACGTTCAGGTAAGGTGCCCGCTTCTCTACTGTTCCGTTCGACGACACCGATAAAGAACACTTTACAGGCTGAACAAGAATACTGGAGAAGATCTCAGCGACTCCGTGGACAAAACGGGCAAGGACAACCTCAACGGAGATCTCTATCAGTGGCGGAGGCGTTGGAAAGAAGCCAAGGTGAAAGCGATACATGGGGAAGCATCAAGAGAGGCGTGCAGAATATGGGAACAGGAGTGAAGAATCGGTTTCAGTCAGTGGCCGAGAAAATACGCAGGTACAAGAACGAACGAAGAAATACGACCCCAGGTCAATACTCGTAAGTATTACTCAAAATCTTAAAGAGTCAAAGTTCGCAGTGACTCCTGCTGAGCAATTACAGATCCTTGAATGCGGAGCCGAATGATGAAGAAAACGAGGACATCGACCGAATGCCTCTAAATCAAGAAAATGAACATAATCAAGGAAACGATAAAAGGAACCAACGACCCAAGAGTACCACTCAGCGAGGTACTTACAGTATCCTGGATGATGACGACACAGAACTGGTCTTGGATGAGTCTATGAGTCCCGCTGATGAGCAAGACGGATTACGCGACAGAGGAAATAGAGAGCCATAATTCCCATCAAAGAATGTTGAACATACTGTGTAACCAGGATAGCGTAGCTCGTGACATTTTCACTGCCTATTATTCCAAAAATGGACAACATCGTCTTACGGCGTGCTTCAAAGTGAAAGCATTACTACCAGTTTGAATCTCTTATAGGATACTGCCTGCATGACTGGCGATCCTCGGCCACAAATCGGCGCACTCTTTGGCAACTGGACCAGTGATGGTTGATCCCTTCATTTCTCCTTTTGGGTTGACGATCACTCCAGCGTTATCTTCGAAGTAGATGAACACACCATTCTTACGTCTCCAGGCTTTTCTCTGCCGAATGATGACTGCTGGTGACACTTTCTTCCTGAGCTCGGGCTTTCCCTTCTTCACTGTGGCCATAACATAATCACCTGGTGCTGCTGCCGGCAAACGATTGAGACGAGCGCCAGTTCCAGCGACGGCAACGATATACAAGTTCTTGGCACCAGAGTTATCGGCACAGTTAATCAAAGCTCCATTGGGGAGACCCAATGTCATACGGAACTTGGCGCCTGCACACAAGCACGTAAATATCATGGATCACACTTCATCTCCTACAGGGTCAAGTGACAGGGGAGCTACAAGAGGAGCAAAAAAAGTCCTGGAAGAGCATCGAAGGAGGGAACTTACCTGTGGCACCACCACGTCCACGCTTAGACATTTTAGTATCCTAAAATTATAAAAGGGGGAGCCCAGCGAATCCTATATCAGTTATCTGCTGCACATCCGTAGAGCAACAAAGCATGCAGCCAAGTGAAATAACCGGACAGGGAGTAATAACAAAAAGGATTTCTTGGGGAAGCTGAGGAGGGAAGCCAGTGACACAATCTCAAGCTAGTTGAGCTGGGCTAACCAGTCTAACAGTGAGAGGACAAAGCAAGCTCCCTGTACAACTTGATGGATTAACTAAAAACTTACCCACTATTGGTACCAGGGACCGATAGAACCAACCAAAACGATGCCACGAGCGGTGATGCAGAGGTTCGAAATGTGGGGCGAACAAGCAACGAAAAGATTGATGTGCTCACAAACTTCAACCTCAGTCATTGGTTTTTTCGAGACCTGTGGAACGGTGTTGGCTGGAATTCTCGCGGAAATTACTAAACACGACCATGCCATGTGTTGCAGTGTATTTTTGGTCAGACAAAAGCCCTTGGAAAATACTGTAGACCGAAGTTCGCGATTAGTCTAAGGAACGAGGAGTTAAGAATTCATCTCCTTGATACGCATCTCCATTGGCAAGTGCAGCAGCTACTTCCTTGCTTAAACTTCGCATAGTGCTTGGCGATAACTGTTTGGAAGTTACATCACGCTTCCGTGACGACGTTTTGGAATTCCTTTGTCGCGCGTAGGATGGAGATGAGCAGGGCTCTTTCTGTGACGCGCGGCTTGCCGTCCGTAGCATCGGGTATCCGCTCATTCGCTCTGACGCTCTTGCCGAGTGGCTGAGTTGGCGTTGCTTACTTTCATTAGGATTAACGTTCCACTGGTTGTTTCTTAGATGCTCAATCCAGCCTCTTTTCATTCGTTCTGTTTTGGCAGCACTCATTCGCTTGAGAAAATAATCTTCACCAGGAGCCCTGGTGGTAGTTGGAGTACGGTGCACTTTTGCAGCAGGGGACGTCATTGTTGACGTTCCCCGCTTCCTAGTGTTTCTACCCATACCAGAGGTACTCTTCGTAAATGTTTCCTTTTCAGATGGATAATAAGGTACCTGGACATGCTTCGGAGGATCTGGTAAGGCGTTGGCAGGGTCGGATGTATGACCGTTCGTGGTTTGGTGAGTTTGGACTCGCTGGTGCGCTACACCGTCCTCCATTTCTCGCAAAACCATTGTAAGGGCTTGCTGTCTACTATCGTCTTGGTCTATCCACGTTTCGTCTAGAGCTTCTTCTTGTGCAGTTTCGTCGCCAACACCTGTTGATCGACGACTAAGGGCTTCCAGTAAACTCTCCTGGCGCTCGCCACCAGGCGCCGCCTCTTCTTGTGAAACGCCCCTGTCCCTGTCCTCCTCCTTCGGGTTCGCAGAATAGTCCCCAGCGTGATCGCTTAAAGCCTTCATCGGGGAGGTTTTATCACTGCCGCTCTTCCTACCGAATGTGTTATGTGCAGCTGATTCACCGATGCAAAAGAATGCTGAGTTTCCCCAGGAAACAGACGCTTCACCCGTGATGGTGCGGCCTCTGTACGAATACCCTCTTTCCCATTCAGCTCTGGACAAACCTTCAATAGGATGGCCTGGTGCACCCCTTATCCAGGCAAAAAGCCCCTGGAGCTTAGCTGGAGCGCCACGGAATTTACGTCGGAGGAACGGCTGCGTGAAGCCACGCTGAGCAAGAAGGAAAACCGCGAACTGGAATTCCCTGAAGCTTAGTCTATCTGCCTTTCCCAAAAAGCCTTGCGATGACCGTGATAAACTCTCGTCCCCACCAGACTCAGTGTACGACAGCCTGGCTGCACTCTTGAAAGCTGACATAACAACTGAAGTATGTGCCAATTTTGGCACAACGGATGCATCATAGCATAACTTCAAGAAATTATCAAAATCCAGTACCTTTTTCCGTTCCAAGCTTTCCGCTGAATGTTCTTGCCCAGAATCACCTAAGCGTAGCGTAGAATCATGGGTAAGAACGTCTCCTCTTACATTTGTTACATCACTATAGTGCGCAAAAAACATTTCCAGCAGTCGCTGTTCGTCTGAGATGCATCTTTGTACTTCTGCACTGCGAAACATCTTCAGTTCTTCTTTTGTGGCTTCGGCTAACTGAAATAGAGGTTCGATTCGGTAGGTAAAGAATTCTTTAGCGTGGGCTAAGGCGGCGTTGACGGAGTCCAGATCCTCCTCGATATCCGCTACCCCGTGTACCATGCGGGATTCCTGACGTGTCATCTCAGCCATTCGCACTAAACCCTCAAACCATTGATGGAAACTCAAGTGACGCGCAACCCATTTGTTATTTTTGTCATCTCTTTCCCGTTCGTCGCAAAAGCCAGCCGTTTCGAACTGCCGTGATTGTTCATTCAGTCGCCGGATTTCCTCTAGGGTTGTACCCCGCGACCGATACGGGTCAACTAAAGAGCGCTGGCTACGTTCCACAACACACAAGAGTTGTAGGTACACATCAAAGGCATTCACGTAATCGTCAAAAAGGTTGATATCCTTCATCATGCTCTGGAAGTTTCGAAAGCTGCATTTCGAAGTGTTGGACGGATCTTGGAGGCCAGCATATATTTCAAAAACCGGCTTCAACTTCGTTTCAAACTTCTCAAAATAGTGTTTCAGTATCGAATCTACAACGTCGACTTTAACGAAATCATGGATACTTCTCTTCGGTGCTTGGATAGTTAACTGCTGCTGTGCGATTTCCTTTGCCGACGCGTCATCCGGTCGGGTTCCTACGCGGACCTGCATTTCGTAGTCAGCACTATCGCCAACCTGTTGCGCTCGCGCATCTCGAAGTCTTCGTTCTTCGTTTTCGGCAACCCTGTCTTGTGTGGATTTCCCCTGTCCATAAAAGGACCAATGCCCCTTTAGCCGTTGGCTAGCCTTCTTCTTGGAAACGGTGCTAGCTCCTCCCCTTCCGGAGGAAGCTACGCTGTGAGCGCCCTTGCTACTACCAACTCCGCTGTGTGCTCTCATAAATCCTGCTTGACGTTGGGAATCCTCTGGAGGAACTGAACCACCCGTATAGCTTGCTTCCAAATCCGGTGTGCTGCTCTCGCTACCTGGAGACTGGGTGTCGCCGGTAGGGGCAACATGCGCCGTTGGACTCGACGGGGAAGTAATGTGCTTTTTTGAAAGCGAGCGGAAAGAGTTATACCTGTAAGCTGCCTTAGATGAGGAAGCGCTAGCTACCGAGTCTTCTGCTGCGAAAGTCACACGCGACGAGCTCCTGTACAAATAGCTCGTGTTCGATCCTGCGGTGTCTCGCGACGGTGGTTCCGCTGTCTTAGCCAAGCTCTGAAACTCGGGAGAAAAGCGGGTCGAAGAGGGGGTGCTCTCGTTAATCCCTATGGGACTAGCGCCGGTAGATGCATTAACCACAGATGCTTCCTTCGTTGAGACAGGGGACCTCACAACAGTCCTACGAGTATGATCCTGCATTGTTACCTGCATGTTCTGTACTGAAGACACAACAGAATTGTATTGTTCCTCAGAGTACGACCCAGTTGTGCCCGAACGTGTATCAGTTTTTCCGTGGTAAGTTTGGCTAGAACTCTCCTGATCAGTGCTGTCAGTGTGTGCAGTTCTATGAAGTCCGGTAAACTCCAGCTGACCCTCTTGTACAACCCGTTCCACGGAGCTGTCTGAAGATTCAGAACCTCCTGTTTTTTCTTCGGTTGATTTGTTTTGTTTGCTTTCCGGTATTGGCTGGAGAAATTCATCGCTATTATCCGTGGTAGGCGACCACTTAACTACATTGGTGGCCTGATGAGTTGTGACGGGAGGCGAACCTTCGTCATCCTGTTGTCTAAACGTTGACGATCTGTGCAAGCGTTGCATACCAATTTCGTCCATGTTTAATCTTCCAAAGCTCTTTTTCGGAGATATATTTGAAATATTAGCATTTTCCTTTTTTTCGCTTTCCCCCCACAAAACGTGATCGGGTAGTTTTCCGTAACGAGCAGACCCGGTCGATTCTTCTTCGGTTATGATATCTGTCATTTTTTGACACACTCTCAATCTTGCAAATAAACCACGAAGTTTGTCTCCAGCAAACGTATGGTCCTCCACCAAACCTGGGCGAGAGAATGCCAAGAGCGCCACCCGGCCCAGAAACTCCAGGAAGCCTGGATATGTCAGAGGCTGTAGCTCCGGGGAAATTGCTCGGTAGACAGACATCAAAACAGCTTTATTCAAGAGATTAGGGAAGATCGCAAATTCTTTACTAAATAATACCGCCTTTTCATAACTCATCAAAAAATCTGTGTACCGGGTATAATAGTAGAATAGTCTATGGAGCACCTCTTCATTTTCCTGCATTGCGAGTACTGCATCATCCGAGAGCAGGTCTGTTGCAGGCGGAGGTGGTTCCAAGCGTCTGCCCGTGGCTAGCAGTGTGATAGCAACGCTGCAACATTCTTCTATGGCATCCTCATCGTGTTCACTGGCGGGCCTGTGCGGTGGCTGAAAATTTTGTTCAAAATATTGGAGAATTCTCCGATTCAATACCACTCTCGCTAAAGCTTGCAGAAATGTCTGAAACACGAGCTTAGATTCTCCCGAACTTCCTTGGAAATGACCAGTTGTCTTCTTGAATATGAGGTCACACTCGCTCAGCGCTGCTGTATCCGGTTTCATACCAGCTTCTCGCAAGAACTGCGTTCAAAACAACAACGACTTAGATAGTATATGCAAAAAGAAAGACTCTTAATCTAAGATTTCGCACTCTAACTTACTCGTTTAAACATAAGATTTCCCATGGATTCGACGTTTGTCATACTAGCTCGTGTGCAGTAATATTCGAACACTGAAGTAGCGCGGTGCGCCACAGACTCCTCCATATCGAACTGATGCGACGACCGGTGCTTCTGGGGCATTTTCCTTTGAGGTGTGACCAGAGCAGACGCTATGGACATCACTAGCGTCTCTTCAGAAGTTCTAACTGCAGTCTTCTTGTCGCGAACTTCAGCGGAGGGACTTCCAATGATGCGGGGCGCTACAACCTGATGCTGGCTCGGCGTTCTCGTTAAGCTTTTCGCACTTGATCCCCGAGAAAGTCCTCCCGGTGCAGCCGATGGGATACGATGAAAACTCAACCCATGTTGCCGTCCTGTGGCCTCTTCTCCTTGTCCGGAAGCATGCATGAGCGATGCCAGTTGCAATCCTAGGGCGGCTCCGGGAGCCGCCATTCTTAGTTGCTTGTGCAAATATATTCACGATAACAACTCCAGTCCCCACACACAATCTTAGCTTAGCTGGAAGGATGGCCGGTAACTTTGCTTCCTTGCCCCGCCCACACGTTGTCTGCTCTCCTCGCCTCTCTTTCCCCCAGGGATGGGGAATGAATACGTTCCGTTTACTCCAAAGTGGCGAGGCGCACACCTGTGGCTCTCTTTTGCTCGGATCCAGGCACAGAGCCGCAGAAGGATGCAGATGGACTGTGCCCAGGGAATAAACAACGAGAATAGCCTCGGAGGGCTGTTTGTTACTTTATGTAATCGAATGGTTTTTTGGCGCGAAAAAAAAAAAAACTTTAGCCGACGAGGGACTCTGCCATAATTCACGTCAGACAGAGAGAGTACAGACATTTATGCACTTTTCTCACACCAGCAATAACAATTTTCGAAAGGGTGCAACCAACCCAACTCGGCGCGGGTCTGTCTGGTTCCTGTTTCTTTTGGGAGTTCGATGAAAACTGGAGAAGATTGTCGGTTGCGACCAGCGCTGCGCGGCGAGTCGCGCCACTTTACTGGCCAGTGGCCACTCTACCAAGCTGACGGAAAACGGCGACAACAAAAGAACGGCCCGAACATAGCCGACGATGGAACACAGGAAAAAAGAGTCGCTGTTGTTGAATTTTCTTGTGCACGACACGCCATCGTGCACGACCAGAATGCTAACGGTGGAACTATGCACGAAAGAGAAAAAACACACATTACGGATGGGAGGGAATACACACTCTTAGATGTAATCATTTTCCTTTCTTTCCCTTTGGAGATTTCTTCGCGGTGGCAGCCGCTGACGCACGTTTCTGTTTTTTCTTGGCTTGAGCGGTGCCTGTGGGTGTGGCCACAGGAGTTTCTCGGGACGAGGAGTTCTTGCCTTTGCCCTTTCTCTTTGCTTTACCAGAGCTTTTAACACCTGCATGCTCAGTGCCTTCGCCTTCGCCGCTGCCGTGTAGTACTTTGCGCAGGATATCGCTGTCTCTGGCGTGCTCTTTTTCAACGGATGCTTCCACAGGCATACGCTTCCGCTTCTTGGGATCCCGTGGCCTGTCTGGTTCTCCAGGCAACTGAGCATCAAATTTACCTATACTCGCAGTTGATATTTGGGCAGCACGCAATCTCTTTTCCTTGGTATCTAAAGCTTCTCCTTTAGGTTTGCCCTTTCGTTTCTTGCCTTGGCCTGTAGGCCCGTCGACCTTTCCTTCTTCCATGGAGAGCTGGGTAGGTATACCAGCCGGTGTCTTATTCGACTCTTTGGAATTCCTTTGTAAGTTTTTAACTCTGTTCAACTTATTCTGCACAACTTTTTGTTCTTTTTCTAAAGTTTTCTTCTCAAATGGATCTTGATATGGGTCTTCTCCAGGCTTTACTTCCACCATCCAATCCTTTGTATCATTCGCCTTGTTCATTCCCCACGGTGCTTTCCATTCCTTATCAGTTTCATCCCATACTTTTCTACTCTTCTTTTTCTTTTGTATACCTTTCTCTCTGGCAAATTTCTCCCACCTTGTCTCAGGCTTCTGTTCCGGGATAGGCCTCATACGTGGGAATTTCGAAGTACCTGCCGGAAGTTGTGCCTGCATACACACAAAGTTAAGAAAACAGGAATACAGAGCCGTTGTAAGAGGTGAGGGACCATCAACAAACACTGCATAAAAACCCACTTCTGGCCCATCTTCTGACTTTTCTACGGGCAACTCAAACAAGTGCCGCACCAACAACTGTGTATTATCGCGAGTCAACTGCTGCAAGTACTTCTCCTTGCTCCTCTTCAGCGCCTCCCCGTCCACAGGGTGGCTATCAAAGGCTGCCAAATTTCCAAGGTCATACTGTAATAAAAGTGTAGAAAAATAGAAGGTAAATAAACAAGAGAAAAGACGTCATCACCACCATGTTCAATGATGAATAAAGTGTGTCACCTTCAAACTTGACGTACATCTAAATCGTCCCACTTTCCGGCAAACGCATCGCTCTGCGCCGTCTGAAAAGCACTAGGTGCTTTTGCTTCTGCAGTAGTAGCCATTGTCGTTCAGACTACTATGTCTACTTCTTACTATGTATGCAATGAATCAACAAATTGCTGAGGCCACCACCACTATCGGCGGGATTTATTGGCTATACAAGAGCACGCTGTACGGATTCAATAGCACGAACTCATTCATATGTTAAAGTATATTCAATAATGGCCGGGAAAAAGAAATCAGTATGACAGGATGTTCCAAAATGGCTCCCTAATTACATCAAGTAAACATCAAGAGCGTGGCAAGCAAACATTTCGTTCAGTTTACTCGTCTTCGTCTTCATCGCCCTCCACGACATGCTTTGCACGTTTCTTGTTGTTACCTTCCTCATCGACATAATCATCAGGAGCCGCACGCTTGTTCGCAGAGGAGCTCGCTGATGCCTCAGCATCATCTTCGTGATCCTGCGTTTCATCGTACTCTGCGTCACCAGCACCGTCAAGATTCTCTTCGTCACTATCGTCCCCTTCGCCGAAGATCTCTCGGAGAGCGTCTTCTTCATCCCCTCCTTGATCATGAGTCTCCACATGGAACAATCCAGCTATTTCATCCGCCGTGATGTCCCCGTTTGTCTCTGCGCCCCCGGAGCCATGTTGTCCGTTTTCTCCAGCAGCTGCTTCCTCGTCGTCAGGATCTTCCCCAAACAACTGTTGCAAGAGTTCGGCTTCGTTTTGCGACGTATCTAAACCAGATTCGCGTGCGGCCTGACGGAAATTAACTCTTCGGCTTTCAAGCATTACAGGACCACTAAGATCTTCATCGCTATCGATTTCATCCAGTTTCTCAACAGAGTTATCGATTTCCTTCCGCTTCGCGGCCGCCTTGCTCAGCTTCCGCTTATTCTTTTCCGCTTCCTTCTTGTTCGCTTCCTGCTGCTCCCATTGTTCCCGAAGATCAGCCAGCTTTGTGGCCAACTCTTTGGCTTTGGCTTGTTCATTCTCACGACGAAGTCTTTCCTCTTCCTCCCGAAGCCGTTTTTCTTCCTCTTTGGTCCGCTTAGCCTGTTCAAGTTCAGCGGCACGCTTGGCTTCTTCCTGTCGCTTCTTCTCTTCTCGCAAGCGCGCATCCCGAAGATGCTTCTCTGCTTCTCCCAGAAATTTCTCACAATGAGCAATAAAACGCTTCACCGAGCTAGGTGAAAACCCGATTTTCTCCATTATCTTCTTCTTGTTCTCTCGGTTTGCATCACTTCCCTGCAACTCAGAGTCATTAGCAATCCTCTCATCCAGATAGTCCTGGAGTTTCTTGAACAAACGAAGGGCATACTGCAAATGCATTGAACCACGTTCTACTTGCCATAATTCTCTCTCGGTTGGTGGTAAACCCAGAATGCGTAAGGCTTCTTCACCGCGCGCATACGCCATGTTGTACCACAACTGCATGTTGTCTGGCTGCATGATCAGTGCTGATTTCAACACATCAATTGCCTCCTGATGCTTCTTTACTTCGGTGTATGCTCTTGCAAGGCAGCACATCACTGAAATTCGTTCTGATATAAGACTGCGCGACGATCCTGCCATCAACAAGTCCTCCCCAGACGTTGGGCCAGCCGAAGCCGACTTATCACCTGTAGTTACAGCAACAGCAGAGCCTCCGCCACCCCCGTAAAACTTCTTCAACGCCTTTTTATAAAGCTGGATTGCATGTTGAGCATTGCCGTTGACCAGGAAACAGTGAGCAAGATTAACAGTTGCGGGGCGTACATCCTGATCAGCTTCTCTCACATGAGCAAATACATCCCTAGCGTATTCTACACGACCTTGTTCAGCAAGAATACATCCCAGTCCGTTAGCCGCAAATATGTTACCACTTTCTCTGCGCAAAACGTCCTTGTAATCGGCGAAAGCACGCCGAAGAACATCCTCGTGGGCGCTACCTATCTTGCCATCCAAAGAAGCATCCCCACCTAAGGAAATTAAACCAAACCGGTAAAGCTCTCGAAACTTCAGATTGGCTTGGGCCAAGAGCGCATAACTGTCTGAGCTATGATGCGGCAGTCCCAATACGGCGTCGTAGTGACTGGTTGCACCTTTAAAGTCTTCTTGAAGTTCTTTTAATTGGCCATACAGACACAGTGCAGCAGCACGATCTCCAGCTCGCTTCCTTTCACCAGCGTCAGAATTCTCCGATTGTGCTGTGACACGAAGAATACGTTTTATCCAACCTTCGGCCACACGAATGTCTCGCTGTTGCATCGAGAGGGATGCGAGTCGCAATAAAGCATCGACATAACTTGAATACTTGCCCACAATCATCTTGAAAAGCATCTCCGCTTCCTCAAGCTTTCCTTCCATTTCTCTCAGCCGTGCGATGTTAAACGTAATACAGACGCAAGTTGGATGTAGCCGGACATTTTCAGGAAGCAGATCAGTCATTTGTGGTACACTTCCATCAGGTAGCACCAAAGCCGCGACTCGCTTCAACGCCATATCAAACAGCCTGTTGGCGTCTGCGAGGTCACCTTGGCGGGCACGGAGGACAGCGATATTGTTCCAGAGACTATGAGGAGTTCCTTGTCCATTCGCGTGAAGCACACGAATCGTTTTGTCATACGCTGCATACGCTTTTTTCACTCTCTTAGGATTCGGCATGTCCTGCTGAATTTCGCCAAATAGCAGCCAAGTTCGAACGTCGTTCGGCGATACCTCGGTGGCTTCTTCTGCCTCTCGCAAGGCCTTGTGAGTGAGATAACTCAGCAGCTCATTCGTCGACGGTTTAGGTAATCCACTTGAAAGGAAGTCCTTGTTACGTTCCTCCTTTTTCGACCTCTCCTGCTGTGATAGCTCTACCGCACAGTCCTGTAGCAATTCCTGGGGCAGTTCGGCCGATTCGTTCGCACCTAGGAGTTTGCTGCGCTGCCAATAAATGGCGCCCATAAGGCAATGTACGTCCCCATTGTCAGGCTGGGCTTTTGCTAGATCTTTGAGAATCTTCTCAGCCTCCATTTCTTTCTTTTGGTAGATAAAGCATTTGGCGAGTCCAAACAAACATGGATAGAAATTTTCTCGAAGCGACATACACTTCTGGTACTCGGCGGCAGCGTCGATATACTGCCCCAGCGCGTGATGAGCGCGAGCAGCCAAGAAGTGACTCTCAGCTTTTACTTTGTTATTAGCAGAGCACTCAACAGCCCTCTGCGCTAAACGCAAAGGCATTTTTACGTCTCGCAAGTACACAGCGTAGTCATCTCCGTTCTCCCCACCGAAAGGGAACGTCAGCAGCACATTGCGAGAATCGATGCATTGCAGAACTTCCACATAATAATTCTTTCTACCATTGAATAACCTGAGAATAATGCCTGGTTTCACTTGTGCACATGCAGCCGAAAATGTCACACGGTACTGTAGGTTCCTGACGGATGCAGTCACTGGTTCCTCTGCTGAAGCCGATTCTCCCTGAGGCCGCAGCGGGGCATATTGGTGAAAGTAATGCTCTGAGAGATGATTCTGCGCCATTGAACAGTCCTTGTTCACTTCAACTGCACGTTGCAGAAGGGCACGTGATCTTCGCACAAGCCGAGCCTGCTTCTCAATCGAGGGTGTCTGCTCTCCATGGTAATGCTCTATAAGGATTGCTAGCCCTGTTAAGGCATTGCTATTGTTCGGTTCCAACTGTAGAGCGCGTTGGAACGCCTTTTTTGCAACCTCAATATGTCCTAGTTTATACAGACAGTGGCCGAGAGCAACCCTCAATGAGGCAGGAGCCCGGGGATGTGCACGGATGGCTTCTGCGAATAATCGTCTCGCAAGGACGTAGTTTCCCTGTTGGTATGCAACGCACGCTTCTCCGACAGTAGCAGCGATGTGCGTTCTACCGGGAATATGCACAGGGCATTCATCGTCCCCTAACGTATATCGGCGTCGAAGATCTTGTACGTATCGCGAATGAGTCTGAGCCGCATCACTGAACTCTTTTCGCGCCAAATTCAGCGTTTGTCGGTCCGGATCAGCTGCCGATGCTTCATCTAGCGCCTCCTGTTGCGCCTTCAACAGATAGTGTAAACCAGCAGCGGCCTTCGTCAAGGTAGAGGTACTTGCGGTACTCTGTACTTGGGACAAAACATCCTGAGCCTTGTTAGTTGCACGCACCACCTGAGCGCGCATGCTGGGTTTATTCAGCATTTGTGGTGATGAAACGCTGTATATCAGTCCGGCAAAGCGGGCGACCAATAGCGAAGCGTACTCTGTTTGGGCGACTTTGTCTTTCTGCCAGCGAGGTGATTCGTTCCCTGTAGGCGTATCGTGTAGGAGTGATATATCTCATACCATGCTTGGTCGTTGGGATTTTACAATGCCACGGCAATACTTACATGTCTTACAAGCTGCCTCGGCTATTTCCTCCACTTTGCTCCACTCCTTGTTTCGCGAATACGCCACCTGTACCATCGGACATGTTTACACATATTGGAAAGAAGAGATAATACACTCCCTTTCGTTCTCTAAAGAAGAAGGGAGAGTCTAAAAAAAAATAAATGCCATACCATGATATCTCTCCATGATTTTACAGGGGCTGCTTCCTCTTTCAGAATTTGGATGATTTCCTGCGGTTTCATTTGCAGCACCTCCTGCTGGCTTATCTCCAAATTGGGGAGCTTGGCTTCCCTCTCTTCGACCTGTTTTTTCCTCTGTAAAAGCTTATCTGTATCCTCTTCGCCCTCTTCTTCTTCCTCCACTTCCCCCTCTTCCTGGCCCGGTTTGCCCTCTTCCTGGTTGTACAGGGGGATTCGGATGACGTAGTCATCGTCGTATATGGTCCCTTCAGGAGCTACGGAGGGAATGTCGCCCTCGGTGCCGTTCATATCCTTCATTACGGGGTAAAAGGACCTCAAACAGAGCTGGAAAACAGGGAAGGATAGACAGCGCACAACAAAAAAAGAGTGCTCTTATTACAGTCCACTCGCAGTGAAATGTTGATAATAATGATATATATACTATCCTTCCCACACACACACACACACTTCTTTTTGCAGTAATGAAATGAGGGAGCCACAACAATCCACCATCGAATTGGATGTGATCAAAGTGGTCTTTGGAAGTCTCTTTTTCCTCCTTGGGTGGCTTCTCATTGTACGTGATCATTGGCCATGTTTACCCCCAATCGGCCGTCCCATTGGGGCATTTTTCGGAGCATCTTTGGTACGTGACTTTTGTCGAAAAAACGGGTGGGTTCAGTACAAAAGTTTGATAGTGCTTCCAGTTCGTGATCACAGGAATTCTACCTCCAGAGAAAGCATTTCAGGCTATTTCATTAGAGAGTGAGTACGCATAGTGATACTTTGTACCGTACGTGTCCTACTACGTATTTAATTGATTTCTGCACCATGATCGCAGCTCTGGCTTTGCTACTTGGGGTCATGCTCATTACGCAAATGGTACAAGAACTTGGAGGATTCCACTACCTGACTAGACTAATCGGAGGAACGGCGGAAACAACACCAACTGTGTTTTTGGTTCGAGTTGCTCTCGTTGGGGCACTATCTGCAGCACTGGTGACAAATGATACCACGGTAAGTATCACTTGAACTTCCTGTTGGTAATTGCGAACTACAATTGGTAGCCGCGCGCAGTGTCTCTTCATGACACCCATCGTTGCTCGGAGCTGCATAGATAGAGGATTCAACCCTGCTCCGTTTATTCTGGCTTTGGCAACCTCGACAAACATAGGCTCTGCCTCCACTCCCATTGGAAGTCCGCAAAACATTATCATCGCTTCAGTAGGCAAGGTGTCCTTCCTTGAATTCTTGAAATACATTGGCCTCGCATCCGTGGTAGGAGTAATTATTAATACGTCCCTGATATGGTTCGCGTACCGAAATCAGTTGTATTTGGACTCGCCTCACCATCCGCCCCTCTTAGCAGGCGTAGAGAAACAGTCTCAGGACGCCACACGGAGGAAGAAAAAGGAAACAGAATGTGAAAGCGTGACAAATGAAGTGAGGGGAGTCCACACAACGCTACGGTTAATCGATTTCAGCGCTTTCTTACGTCGTCTATCAAGACGTGAAAAGGACCGGTTGCATACAACGTTTTTCCATCTCTTACCGATGCCGACTCTACATGTTGATACGGACGAAGGTCAAGAACGCTCTAGACCGGTTGGTGAGTCGCTCTTGAATACTGAAGTAAACAGAGTCGGCTCCAGAGACACTAACGGGCATGAGACTATAACTCTTTTCAGAGCTGCTCCCACTTCCGAATCCTCGTCAAAGCATGTAAATCATCCGCCGCGAGGGCCTGAAATAGTGGAAAAGTTGCTGGCATATTCAAGTCAGCTCAAGCGAAGACGGGCTGTGTCCATTGATACGGGAACAGCGTACTTGCAGACAATCGGCAGCCATGAATTGGTATATTTGGAGACGGACAACCACGATGCTGCCCAAGATACTATCACAAACAGTCACCAGGCAGTTGCTTCAAGTTCGCGTCTTGGCTTGCGACTACAAAAAGTGCTGCTAATTCTCTTACTGCCGGCAATGGTCGCTGCTGACCAATGGGTTGTAAGTTACGATTGATATCTGATTCGTTATGCTTTCCATACGCTTTCCTCTTTTGACATTGTACAGGGTTTGTCTTGGATCGTCTGCTTTGGTGCGGTGCTGCTGTTGCTTTTCCGAGGAAAACATCCCGACCATATACTAGAGAATGTAGACGCAAAGCTGCTATTGTTTTTTGCGAGTCTTTTCGTTTTGGTTGGAGGGTTTTCCGAGACCGGTAAGGTGCTCATGTTTTTTTGCTAGTTGATCGTTTGAACTAAACAATACTCCAACCTGCAGAGGTTCCCCAAAAGTTGTGGCAGGTTTCCTCCTCAACCATTGGAAACTTGGAGTCGGTCAGAGGATTGATCGTTTACGCGATAGTTATAGTCTTTGGAAGCAACACTGTCAGCAATGTCCCGATGGTATTATTGTTAGCGCCGGAGATAATAAACAAGTACGTCAGAAGAAAAAAGCGAGCACTAATGGAAGTGACCCTGTAATTTATCTTCGTCACCGATGCAGCCTAAGCGGTAACTCCGCTAGAATGGCATGGATCCAGTTGTCGTGGTTGTCGACCATCGCCGGCAATCTGACTCTCGTGGGCAGCGTTGCCAATCTTATTGTTGCAGAACGAGCTAAACCTTGGTATCTCCTCGGATTTATGGAGTACCTCAAAGTGGGAGCACCCAGTACATTACTCATGATAGCACAGGGCATGCCCTTAGTTGCACTTGCTGTAAATAATTGGTAACGAAAAGGCGACCTAGCGTCCCCGCGTTTCCATCGCGGTGCCCCACTTAGGGTCATCAGAAGGGTGATCTGGGCGCGGTGGCATTGAGATATTTAGCAGACCATACATTCCAGAGACGGTCGCCGTGCTGAACATTCTTGAAAACGCCTCATTAGCAGCTGCCAAATCACAGGACGCACCAGGGACTCCCTTATCGGTTCGAGCATAAACGGAGTCTAGACGGGGATGTTTCCTGCTTTTTGCCGTGCTGCTACCTTCGACAGGCGCCCGAGGAGCCTCTTTTCGTGCATTTCCTCTATCCTGAACTTCACGAGAACGTCGCGGGCTCACGCTCCGTCTATTGCGTTCACGAGAGTCGGGTCTGTTGCTGCGAGACCTTCGACGCCGCGAGGGAGACCGGGAACGAGAAGGGGCTCGTCGGTTTCTGTCTCCTTTTTGGACTGCTCCTGGTGGGTCTCTCCAAGAAACACGCACAGGAAATCTTCCTTTCGACGTTTCCATGTACGATCCATTCATTGAATCTATTGCTCGCTGGGCATGATGTGGTCTATCGAATTCGACGAAGCCAACTCCTTTCCCTGGAGGAACATCTACACGCACCACCTGGCCGAACCTGCTGAAGATCTGTCCTACTTCATCACGGGTCACTCTACGGTCTAGGCCACCAATAAATACTGTATATAGCGCCTCTTCAGCAAAGTTTCTCTTTTCGTTCCTTCGGGGAACATCTACGGATCCCTCCCGTCGCGGAGGTGCGGGCCTGTTCGATTGTAATTGTCGAGGCTCTGGTGGTGGGCGTTTATCTACTTTTTCTGTGGCGTCGCCACATCTTATGCTTCTGTTTCCCATGGGCGCTCCATTCATTTCTCTCTTTGCCCTCTCGGCTTCGCGAGGATCACTAAATCGAACAAACCCAAACCCTTTACTCATACCCGTCTGTTTCTTTTTGACGACGTTCGCATTTATTACAGTTCGATAACGATTGCGGAAAAGATCCTCTAAATCTCTATCATTAGCTTCATACGGAATATCTCCAATGAATATGGGATATTCTTCTTGTCCCTGTGGACGGCCTCGGCCTCGACTACCCGATCGTGAACTTCGTTCCTCTCTGTAAGCCGTGCGGGGCTCCTGCTGCATAGGCATATGGGGATTATGAGGATCATACATCCCCATGCCCGCAGGAGGATTTGATGACTGAGGGGGGAGATGATTTTTCTGTCTTGGGGCTGGTCCTCCAGTTCGGCTAGCAGGAGCCGTGCTCCATTGTAAACGAAACGTGTGTCCTGCATTGGTGCAACGACTCATTTGTATACAGATTCATCCTCATACCGGGAATCATACTCTCATTCATACCTGTGTTACCGACAGGTTGGCCATTCATCATAGTCAATGCTTGACCAGCAGACGGCGTATCAGTAAAGTCAATAAACCCATATCCAGTGGGTAGTCCTGTGGATTTCTCACGCACCACTTTTGCTCGTCTGAATCCAGCTGCGAGGCAATGAGAAGAAAAAAAAGAATCAATTTTAATTATAGCTGGCATTCGGTGCGCAACTATTGCGGCTAAACGCAAGATACTTACGAAATTGAGCAAAAAAGCTAGAGATGAACTCTTCATCCCATGTGGGCTGGATTTCTCGCATGTGAAGAGACTTCGATTGACCTAGGTGACTTTGATCGCCTCCTCTCGTATTCATTCCGGCATCTGCTCCCTGATGATTTTGTGGGGGCATCGAGGGAGCAGGTCCGGGTGCATTGTAAGGCATACCCCCGTATTGCTGCGGTGGCATCATCATGTTGTGGGGCGGCATCTGCATTGCCTGTTGCGGTGGAGGCTGCGATTGCTGTCCTTGCTGCTGGGGAGCATACTGATAATACTGCTGCTGATAAGCGGCCGCTTGAGGCATCATTTGAGCCTGCTGTTGAGGAGGTAATGCTCCATATTGATGGTATTGAGGAGCATTATGGCCTCCTGGATTGCTCATTTTTGCAGTCTGCAATGCGTTCTTTAACTACTCTCAAACCAGACAGACACGCACGAATCACAATATACGACCTGCGCACTATATTCTGTACGTGTGGAAACATGCATACAAGACCACGGAAGAGCAAAATGATGGCTCGACTTTTTTCATCATCTGTTTTAAGTGTGCGAAAAGATTGCTGCGTTAGGCCTACTACGTTGAAGCCAAAGTGACACGATAGGCAGAGCTCTGTGTTGGCTTGTATTGAGTAGCCTAAAATGAACCGTTTTGACTCTGTCTAGAACCAAAGCATTTCATCGTGTGATAGAAGAGAATAGAGTCATCTTAGAACAAAGGGAGTAGTAGAGTGCAATGGCCGAACAGAGCACCAGCAACATGTTCTCCATGTTACGGGATATGGATTACGAAGATGACACTGACCAGACAGACGGAGAGGAGCAGTACGAAGTGAATCTCAAAGATGCAAGCTTTGACGCGAATGCCGTGGCAGCGAAACTGCGAGAGGAAATCCAGCGGTCCAATAAAGTCACACAGCGCTTGCAGCAATTCAATCAGACTCTCAGGTCTTCACGGTCCGATACAGCAGCAGCAGCCTCCAGTTCAGCATCTGAGTCCGAACAGCACCAATCAAAAGGATTTCGAGGTGCTACGGATGCCCTCAATTCGGTCATAGATGATATATTGCAAGGCAACAATGCTAGTCGCTACGGAGAAAGTTACGGAGGACAAAAACCGAGTACGAAAGCGAACTCACAACAGGAAGCAACAGATAGCCTATCATTCGATCTAAGAACTGTACTAAGTCATGTTGAATCAAAGAACTTGCTGTCCTCCGATAGGAAGGGTGGGAGTGGCTCTAGCGCAACCTGGGACTTTTCAGGGCTAACAGCAGTAGCTGAGACAGAAGGTCAAAAGGCGCAAAGAGAACTAGCTGAGAAAATTGCCAGGCTACACGAGAAGGACGAAAAGCAGAACGAACTTTTTGGAAAAGTTAAAGGAAAGAATAAAAAGACAAAGTCGAAAGCCATGCGCGCCGACGATATCAACTGCCGCGTACAAAAGCGGGTACGTAGGAGCATCCATACGTTTCTTAAAATGTCTTGTATTTACGAAGTGTGTATTTACGTTCTGTAACTTGCAGGTCGTCCGAAATAATATGAAAGCTTCTCGCAGGAAAAGAGCCAAGAAATTTTATTGACAATTGATCTACTTCAATGATCATTGTTTCCGAAGTCCGCTCACTCCTCAGGAGCTTCGGGAGAGCGCCCTTCGTCCAGTGGTAGCAACAGGTCGGCAACACTGCCCGGCGCTTCTGTAGCTAATGAATTACCATGAAGGTCGGATGGAGGGTTTATTGAATCCATTGCAATGATTTCATCAATTGTCGGGTTGAAAATTTCAGGGGTCGGCTGAGGTGCGGCGGCCGGAAGTAGATCCAAGTTACTGAGACCGGTAGACTGAAGTGGTTGTGGAAGTGTTGGAAGAATATGGTCTGCCTCACTCAGAGATGATGAAGGTACTTTAAGCTCACTTTCGGCGTTTAGCTCTCTATCATTGGCCGTGGTAGCACTAGCTGCAGTCTCACTAGCAGGCCTTCTCTCAAACATCCAGTCAACCAATGATATATCTTTTCCCCTTGTGTTTTCTGGTAATGAGACCCCCGAGGCGACCAATTCGGCGTTGACATCTCTCCTCCGCTTAGTTCTTGGTCTGTCTACACACTCAATCTGAATTCCTTTTCTTTCGCATCTCTGCATCTAGTCATTACCCATCCAACATAACGTCTTCCTCTGAGTTACTGTAACCCTATCCAATTTGGTCCATACCTGACATGGGCGTTCGCCATCACATTTTGTCTTGCTCCTAGCACACGGAACGCATGCCCTCTGGGCTTTCTTCCGTAGAGGTGGCTGTGGGGACTCACCGGTAGAGGACATCGGGAGTACCGGTTGCGCAGTACGTCCTGATGATGAGGCTCTTTCCAGCCACTTGTCCGGTGCGAGGCTGCCTTCTCTTGTCTTTACGTGATGCTCGCAATGTATTGCATCGCCTTGGGTGGGTGATTCAGCGGCACAAATTATCCCGTGCTAACTACGACAAGGATACAGAAACAGACGTTATAAAACAAAGCTGAAAATGGGGGATGCCTCTTGGGCGGACTTGCGAAACAAGTTCCAACGTGTGAAGAATTCCGCACCTCACCTTGCAGGCTGGCAAGTTGCAACCCGAGAACTGGCTCCTCGGATGCGGTATATGATCCTGTATATGCTTAACTTTGTGGGGATTCACCAGGAATCCAAGTGGTCTGGGTATATGGTAGATTGATCACCAGCGAAACGCAGTTGTCAGTGGGGGAAACTGCCGCACCACTCCAGCAGGAACTGAATTTCAGCATGATGTGTCACTGAGATGGTGTGTACTGCAATTGCTCGAGGTCAACCGTGTACATTGCGTATATATTTGTATTATTAAGGTTGAGATAATTCCGGAAAAGCGCCCCACAAGACTCTCCAGCATAAGTGCCATAATTCACACGCCCGTCTCTGTTGCTTCCAGCACAATGGCCACAGCCCTTTCTCGTTCTTGATTGCCTAAACTCTTTTTCAGGACGGGGTGACAGATGAACTGAGGCTCAACGACATCGCGCGTATGTAATAACCCGGGCATTCGCCACGTTCCTTGAAGTTGTATCTTTGCAGTGGTACAGACTGTACAGTGGGCAATAATTATATCGCTAGGTGCCACTAGTAGTAGGTGGTGGTCACACAAACAACAAATCAATCAAAGTGCGCTGTCAAAGTTCTAGGGTGTGCTCAGGCACTCTGTACCCCCTTGTTTCCTATCATGACGCAAACAACGACTGCAACATCACCAGACCACTGACTGCTTCCGCGACGTACTGCCCATCCAAAGCCCCTGTACAGCGATGTGATGTGGCCAAATGGATGTGGTACCATAAGCTAGCAGTGTCTCATACCTTTAATCACTCAACTGAAGCACTCTGGCTCTTCCACCGGTGTATCAGTCACTTGAGGACTCTCTTCTTGCTCCAAGAGTTCGCTGAGTCCGACGGGCGAGTGGATGTCCACATTCCCACCTGTGTTGGTGAGCGATTGCATCCCCACTTCAAAGTTGTTGTCTTGTGGCTCTTTAGATTTGCTGTCTTCCGGCGTTAACGTTGAAGGAATGTTGTGCATGGGGTAAGTAACCCGTGCTAACGATCCCGTCTGATCCGTCTGATTTCCGCTTTCCGACTGAAGAGCAGGCCTTGGAAAATGCTCAGAACAGTGGAATATGCTATGAGAAGCAACCGCTTCTCCAGTGGATGCCGCACTTTCTGCTGGCAGGGTCAATAATTTCGGTTCCGCAACCAGATCGACCAGCGAGACATCGCCTTCTCGATGGTTTTCCGGTAGCACGTGTACAGCTTTACAAGCGTATGTGATCAGGTCCGAAGGGTCTCGAGAGCGTTTCTTAGGTGGACGGTCCACACAATCCGACTCTCTGCCTAGTCTTCTGCATCTCTGCACGTGTTTTGAGGCTCTAGTTGAAGAAAAAATGTTTGGCGGAATACTGTGTACTCCGCGGTTGCCACTTACCTGACATGGCCTATGTCCATCGCATTTTCTCTTGCTTTGAGCGCAAGGGATGCATGCTTGGTTCAGATTCTTAGACGGAGGCCGTGTACCTGTTTCCGCTGAGGCCATGTAGAGATCGTAAAATGGACTGCTGGATCCGACAGTTGTTGGAAATGGCTAAGAAGAGTTCAACATGGGCTGGGGCAGTGCTCCAAACCGTAGAATGCGTGATGACTCAATAAAGGCCGTGCTGCGGCATTATTTGGGAGGATACAGTACTCGGGAGTTGTACAAAGACTTTCGCGCATTTGGTTGTCCATGAAATCATGTGTAATACTGTACAACTGGTAGTTATAGGGATATGGCGCGCCAAAAGGATCGCTGTTCTTGCCAAGAACAAATGTCACGCTAGGGAGAAATTTTATTTGACTCTATTGGCAGATACTGCGCAGGTGCAGCACTTTCCTGTGATGCAAACAATTCGCCAGGGACACCAGATCTTTACGTGTCCAAGACTGACACGGGATCCGGACGCAGTGGATCAATCCGGAACAACCGAATATCTGTAAGTTTCGCGCCTTCCGCCGGTACTGGACGCGCGGAGTAGGAAGTGTCAATTGCGGAAGTATTTGGCTTTCAGAGACATCGCATCAACGAACTTTGGGTAGTCTCTTTGTCTATTCGAGGCTGGACATGGACGGTATACTGCTCTTGGAAGCTGAGGGGAAACAGTGGGTCCTAACGCCAAAATGTCGCCAGTGATTGCCGTAAATAGTTCTAGAAGCTCTCAGTTTTCGGACTTTTCAGTAATTGAGGCTAGCATTTCCAGGTTTAAAATGAAGGTAGAGAAGAGCTGTTTGTTGAGCATGCGCCCTATTGGTTTCACTGACCCATTCAGAAGACTTTGCCGTGTAGTAGAGTCACAAAGCGTGGCGCAATACAGGGAACCAGTGGATACAGCAGCCTAAGCATGCTACCATACACACCGACTGCTTCCTGAATAATTGCATCCATGAGAGCAGCGGGTAATACTAGGAACATAATGTGGAATAGTTTGATGTTTTATGGCTGCGCTGGTTAGGCTTGGGGGGCAGTTCTCTTCGTTCCGGAAACCATCCGTCACACCTGCTGGGCCGCGGAGGAAGACACCGGGAGAGGATACTGAAGCGTTAACTATTCCTGCGGCAGAGTGCTGTTTCGTTCCACACTGCCAGTGTGACACTGGGGCTAGGCTGCATCGCCCGTGCAAATTAAAGAAGTGCATGTGTATATCGCTGTTGCTTCGCAGTCTACCAAAAGATAAAGAATGTGGTTCACGATTATTTGCATAGACAAAAATTGTCGTCGCAATTATTTCTAAGCCGACTTGGGTTGTCGAGCATGTCGCTTATCTGTCTTAGAGGGTCAGTTCGCATAGACGAGTAGCTCACTTGTGTGAATTGCTACCCCTTGCTCTTCCTACGATACTTCAGCTGGTACCCGTGTGATGTGTTCTTGTTTCCACATTATAATTCCTCTACACGTTGCGCGTTCGGGGAGGTCAGCAGGAGTTAGCTGTTTGCAGAACCGGCGCGATCCTCCGTCGAATCTGTACAACTCAAAAAAGCACACTCTGTTAACTCAGATAGAGGAACCGTTTGATATTCTGAAAACGCCGCACCTGAGACGAAAGGCTTTTCAAATTCTTTTCCCTTTGCATATACTAAATATAGTATGCTGTCATCCTCGATCATTTTGTCGCTGACTAACGTATCATCTTCGAGCACCGTTTTCTGTATCCAGATGACACAGTCCAAAAGGTGATGGCGTGGGAATCCGTAGATTCGCAGATGCGAATTTAGACCTTACCTTATCAGGTCCTATGAGCCGTACCTCTCCCAACGATTTGCCTACTATTGTGGATACCTGCATGGCGTTCAAATGACAGCCTCTTTCACGTCCAGGGAGAGCCGCACTATCACAAGTCAGAGTCCATACTTTTGATCTTAGCTTTCCAAAAGTGTCCGAGGGTTCCACGAGCAAAAATATGGTCTCACTCCCTCGCTTAACTCTATAATGCATCAATTCCGGGTCGCCCATGGTACCTCCACCTCCCGTTGTTGACGTCATACCACACTATGCACACTCTCAATGACCTCCACGAAGTATCCATGAGTCATATAGTGTACTGCAACTACATTCCCCTTCCATGTACCGTTAGTGGACTCGTAAAAGCAGGGTACTAGGGCTTTGGAGGATCTCGTCACGAGATTCTCGTGATCGCGAAACCGGACAATCAAACCTGCTACTTTGATCTTTTTCAGTTGCTATTCACTCCCAAGTCCGGCCATTCATGGTGTAAAGCAACCTTTGTCTCGTTGATTGTATATAGTTTGACCACCTATAGGGCTTGTCTACTTATGATACTTGCTATTGGGGGAGAAAACGGCTTCTTCATGATGTTGTTGAGGTTTTAGTTGGCTAGACGGCAGAGACACAGTTCGGAATACGGCACGTTTCCCTGCCTCATAGAGGATGGCGGGGCAATTCAAGCCCCCAGATGGCTGTCCGCACTGTTGGAATGGCAGCCGCGCTAGGATTGGGGTGTTTGGTCCAGCTAAACACCGGCGCGTGTGTCTTATGGTTGTGGTTGGAGTGCTCGTGACCTTGGGTGAATACACCCTACAAACTTGTTTCCCTGGCGCCTACGCGACTACCCTATCGAGTGGTGCTCATCCGTCCAAGAATCTAAGGTCGTTAGAAGGCCGGTGGTGGGTGGATGTCTCGAGCAAATCTGCAGAGGACCGGAGCCACCCGCATCAGGGCTCACGGGAGTTGCTAGCGAATGCTCCAGGAGCAACACATACCCCAAGGCCCACGCCGGGACTCGGGAAGCATGACGAGAAACTAAGCAATGATCAAGTGCCTTTCGAGATGGTTGCACCCTTCTATCTTTCTCTGGGGATATTATCTTTGATCGGAGCGTCCGTTATCACTTGGCTATACTTCACGACGAAATCGCTGCGCTGGGAACACGCCTCAACAATGATTCAGATTATCACAGTGTGTGATTTGTTGTTTACTTTGAAATTTACTGTTAGTGCTTTAGCGTTCGAGCTGGATGAGGGAGACGCTCGCCGAAGCTTTCATATTCTAGACGACGGCTGTAGAACAGCAGCAGCGTACGAACAATTTTTCGCAATGGCGGTAATCGGGTGGAACTCAGTAAGTAGTTTGTTTTTGCCGAGGATCCGGCTATGTTTTGTCATCCACTTCTTCTCACTTATCTTATTGATTCCTGGTGAATTCCAGTGTTGGATGTTTGACTTCGTCTGCGTTTTGCGGAACCCTTTAAGGAACACTCAGGCGTTTCGTCGTGTTTACCACGTAATTGTGTGGACCCTGTGTGTCACCACCACAGTGGCAGCCATTTTCCTTGATGTTCATAAAGATTCTTCAGACTATATTTGCTGGATACGAGCAGACACTGACAATCTTGGGGTAAGTGTCCGCGTTTCTGGTTTGGTGTTAGACCCACCCACTTCTTGTCCCGTTTGCAGACATTTGACGTTTTCTTGTACTTGTCTCTAGTTTTGGCGATAGGATCGTTAGTTTATGCCTTTGTTCGACTTAACCGAGGAACTGAAGCAACCGTGGAGCTGAGAAAGGCGATGCGCACACGCCATAGCGCGTATGTAGTGTCTTACGTGCTACTGTGGTTGTGGCCTGCTACCCACTATATCTGGGATCAAGAAGATCGGAATAAGGGCATCACTATTGTTGATGCAATTGCAAGTATGTAATGATCCCCAATAGTTGTCTGCTGGTGATGAGAAGTAGTTTCTATCCACATTTTCTATTGAACGCAGCTTCCGGACAAGCCGCGGTTTTCGCCATGGTGCGTTTGTCAGAGCCCGGTGCATGGCTACTGTTCTTAAGGAAAACTGGCCTAGTACGATTCCACTTCTTAGTCCCCCGTATCACCGAACCGGATACAGGAGGTGGAATACTCCCTCGACATTCTTCCGCCTCCATGCGGTCTGAGAGATCGGTAAGTGCGGACACAGGTGCAGTTTTCAATGAGTATGGAAGAAATGAATCTTTTTATAACGATTACCATTCTCTCGGAGTACCATACTGGGATGAGAAGGATTCGGTACCTGGTAGTCCGAAATTATCTCCGCGATCATTGGCGAAGGCAACATCAGATATGCAGAACAGTATTTCGATGAAGAATGTGAGCAGTTTATCAATTAAGAATCCGGAGTCAAGAACAGCTGAAAATGATTTGAACGTTAGTCTGCTTGAGCATGATTCTCTTCCTGCTACCAACGGAGTGTACAATTCCATGGCGACAACAAGCGCCGCTGAAGCGATGGATCAAACTATTCCTGAGACTCCCGAGTCAGAGCCGAATCAGGAAGGGCATGAGGAAGACTCTTGGATAGAATCGTCCGATGGGAAATGGAAAGCGATGTCCGTAGTATCAAAGCGGCTAATTGGATCTACTGGGCAAGCTTGGGATATGGGATCTGGGTTGCGTTTGGAATCTGGGATGTGCATGTTGTCGGGGCTGTGCCAAGTCTTCCTTACGTTTGGTTTTTCCAAAAAGCGTAATAGTGTTTCAGGTGACGGAGACAGAACCACCTCTAGCGAGGCAATAACTGCCTATTCCGATAGCGAGTCTGATGCTGAAGCTGATGATGGGAATATTGAACGGCTCGGTTACAGTTTAGAGCCTTACTCGTCTGCCGAAGCTCCTTCGATTTCCTACAGTTCGAGAACGGATCAAGGTTCCGAAAGTGGTGGAAGCTCGAAAGGCAAGAAGGGGCGGTTATCGGCACTCATCAAGCGTCCAACGTGTATCAAGAAGAAGTGTAAACTGTTGATCAACTTTCAGAAGAATACCGCCAACCCCGGCGAACATAGCGGCGATGTATCTCCTTCTACTGTGTCCAGTGTTGGGAGCACCTATTCGCTACGGCATACGAAACCTTCAAGCCATGAAAATTTATATAGGGAAGTTTTGAGAGCACAGAGAATGCAAGATGGAGGAACATTATCAGTGGGGGACTTTAGCTCAGAAGCTCGCGACGATCAGAGCCACACCAGGGCGCGCTCCTCTTCGCACACGGGGCGCTACGCTACGGCTTCGACTGAGGTTTCAGATGGGTCCAGTAAGACGACAACTGAAACTTTCCACATTCGATCTTTTGAGGATGATTCCTTCAGTTACTTGAGGTCTCTCGCGGGCATAGGCGAAGACGAGGTTATCAAAGAACTTGACCCCGTCCGCCTCCAGAAAGGGCAAATTCGTGCCCATTTCAGTGAGGGAGCATCTTCGGCGTTTTTCTGCAGGTCGTACAACCAACGGTTTATGGTCAAAACAATCACCTCCCACGAAGTAGAAACATTGTGCAGTTTTTTACCGAACTATATTGCCCATTTGAAAAGATTTCCCGACTCACTGTTGTGTAGGTTTTATGGGTGCTTCGAACTGACCAACGGAAACATGAAAAATTATTTCATTCTTATGGGTAATGCATTTCCCTGTATACGGTTCTCCAACAAATGGGAAACGTACGATTTGAAGGGATCTAGTGTTGGGCGAATGAAGCGGGTGAGTGAAAGCATCGAAGTGAGCTCGCAAACGCCACGGTTATACCGGCGCGTTCTTTATCAAGATGAAGATTTCAAGCAAATTCACCCTGAAGGCTTCCTTCTACCGCCGCGAGAGCTTGCTCATCCTCATTCGGGCGAGACGACCTCGCCTTTCGGAAATGTGCTACAGCAGTTACGGGAGGATGTAAAACTCCTCCAGCAATTTGGGCTCATGGATTACAGTCTGCTTGTGAACATCATGCCTGTAGAAGAACGCCCGACAGCCCCGGATGATGGCAAGATACTGGACCAGAAAACGCTTCCGGTAACTGTGAAAAAGATAACCTCTCTTTCAACCACTGTCGCAAACCATATACAGAAGTTGGTGAATCGCAATAACAAGAACAGCACTGAAGAACGGAACGGACGGGCAAAACCAAGGCCACGGAAGCGAGGGTCAAATACGAATGCAACAGTGCATACGAATATGGATCTAATACGCCACTTTAACACTAATGGAAGTGGTAAACCTCGCCGAGCGTCGCCTCTTGCTCCGTCGCACCGATTGAATGGGGGCTGTCAGTCTCCCTCTCATACGCTGGAAAGTGATACCCCTAAGTCTATAACTCAGTGGTCTTCCTACAGTGTAATCCCTGCACTCCTGCGCAGAAATGTCACAACAGCCTCAAAGATAAAAGCTGAGGTAGCCGCTGAGAAGAACGAATCTGTTCATCAGGATTCTGACACAGAACAATCCCCAGACGTTCAAATCGAGGAGCAACGCGCACTAGTACAAATCGGTTTGATTGATATTCTACAGCCGTATGACCTTTTTAAGAGACTAGAAAAAGGCATGAAGATACTCCGGCACGCGTCTTGGACTATCGATGTTTCCAGTCAGGATCCCACTAAGTACGCCGATCGCTTCGTTTCAATGGCCACAACGATGTTTAACGATCCAAACAGCGTAGAAGAAACAGAAGAGGAAGAGGAAGATTGAAAAGAACGGCATGTTTCTTTCCCACTCCACTCGTTGGGAGCGAGCAGAAGATCACATCGCATTCTTCACTCTGCCGGAAGGAAGCGAATGATAGAATAGAGCGCGTCCTTTGTCAGACTACCGGAAAAACTGGAAAGAACAATCGAGGAAAGGGCACTTTTCGAGCACCAGGGCTAATCTCGAACACGCTCTCTCACACTCGTTGGGAGCGAACAGAAGATCACATCGCATTCTTCACTCTGCTGGAAGGAAGCGAATGATAGAATAGAGGGCGTCCTTTGTCAGACTACCGGAAAAACAACAATCGAGGAAGGGGCACTTTTCGAGCACCAGGGCTAATCTCGTGTTCGAAGGTTGTCCTCCCTATGTCTACCTTGAATCCATAGAGATAGAAATGTCTATTATTTAGTCTGCCAACAGACCGTCTATATCAGCGTCGGCGAAGTCATCCTCATCGCCCGTTTCTTTGGCGTGGTTCTCCCTGTTCTGTGGCGAGAACCCTAGCTCGGGGGCAGCATATTTGTCTGTGCTAGAACCCATACCACCACTTTGTTCCTGATCTCTGCTTGAGTCGAACGAGGCTTCTGCGTCGCGTGCAGCAGCGTATCTGTCGCCGTAATTGTTCTGGATCTGGTTTTGCTGCTGGTTTTCTTCTTGAGTCTGGAGTGCCTGTGTCTGATAAGCTTGGTTTCTCTCAAGCTTAACAAGCTTATTCTCATATTCTTGGTAGTTCCTATTTAGATCCCTACAGAGTGCAACCAAGTAAGACAAACACTCTACATTTTCGGGAAATTGCTCGTGGATTTCAACGTATTTTTCCAACGCCTGTACGAACAAGCGAGATAAATACACACCCTCTATTGTAGTTAGGTCTTAATGTTGCCCACCTTCTCATAGTCTTCCATTCTTCGGTAGCACGATGCAACCATCAATCTCCACTTAACTTCCTGCGGCTGAACTTCAGCGGCTCGTTCAAAGAATCCTATCGCTTTCTCATACAACTCGGACTTGACAAACCTGGAATACATGGCAAAAGTAACACTAGATATTACTGTAGGTTTAAGGAACCGATACGTACAGCAACCTACCATATCCCCAGCCATGAAATGACGTCCAAATTAGTGGGGTAGAATCTGTAGCTCTCACTGTGATAGTGGAATGCCTGCGTTTCATCTTCTTCCCTGCTATATATCTGGCCCAGTCTAGCCAACGCGCCTGGGTCAGATGGTACTTTCGATAGCAAGTAGCTAAAGTATTTTATAGCTTCCTCTGAGTTTTCCATGAGGTCGTGAAGGTTACCAAGTTGGTATATTACCTCTGGAGAGCTAGGCACAATTGTATGTAGTTTCTCGAACGCTTGTAAGGCGTCAGAGCTGTAGCCGAGTTGCTTGTTCACCAAACCTAGATTAAAGATAGCTTCAACACAGTCGGCCTCTACGCCTATAGCTTCGAGAAATAACTCCTTGGCTCGCTCGAGATCTCCCTGTAACGTCAATGTGAAACCGCGCAATAAAGATTTCGTTGTGGCTTCTAGTTTCGTAAAAGACATACCTGGTCGACACAACAATTTCCCAGGTTTACTAAAGCTCTCGCATTATACCGGTCGTGCCGAACAGCAAGATTGGCATATTTATCAGCCTGTAACAAACTCAATCCAGTGTGCACGTTCGGAACAAGCAAAATCGGTACCAAACGTGAGCTCTACCTGTTCGCTATCTCCTTCAAGAAAATAAAGAAACGCTAAATTCACCGCAGCCTTGGCTTTCAAGTGTTTATCCTTCTTTTCAAAAGCCTTCAGTTCCTCGATTGCCTGAGAATACGTAGAGTTCGCGTAGCACAACCACTATCGAAGGCGTGTCTAACAAAGCGTACCTTGTCGAAGCTCTTGTATTTCAAATATTTTAGAGCCTTTACAATCATCATTTCGCTTGCAATAACATCGTAGTCCATGCGCAAAAGATCTATTACCCAGTCATAACCCTGCTGCCATTTGTCCTCCGAAAACAATGCGGGTGCGATTAATTTCGAAGCTGCCGGACATGAAAGAACACTTTTATTTCGAGTCGCAAGCGTTGTGCCAAATACTTTGCTACTCACCAGTTAATATGTATTCTTTTGCTTTGCGCTGGCGTTTTCGTATTTCTTCCTTCAGTGGGTCATCTTGCATTTTCACGGTGTCGTTATCGTCATCGTCGTCCACTAATTTGCTTTCATCATCATCCTGAATAAAACCAAATAATGGTTCAACAATTGCAATTGGAAGATCCATATCGATGCTGGTGTACACGTACGTCTCCATCTGAAGGAAGCGGTATTTGTAGGAGCCTCTGGAAACATTTTTTCATCTGCTCCGTTTCTCCTCTTGCATAGTAGCATAGTAGTAAGTCAAATGCGGTTTGAAAATCTGCTACTAAAGCGGACACACAAATGCCAGTGAATGAAAACCGCCCGGAAGTTATAGATGTAAACCTACCAGCCCTTTCCCGCATTACATTTTCCAAAGCTTGAGTAGCTTCTGCGTATCTACCCATCTTAATATTTGCTACGCCAATGTTGCGCATCATTCGAAGCCTGACTTCGGTGTAGGCTCCTTCTTCTGGGCCGATGTTGGGCAGCTGATCCAAAGCCATCTGATATTGCGTTATTGCCTTCGTAAACAACTTCTGATTGAAATATATATTCCCCATATTGACTCTTAAACGGCCAGCTGTGGGGTAACTTTTATTTTTGACGATCAACGTATAACTGTTAATGGCCTCTTGATACATTCCGTTTGCGGCGTACTGCGGGCGATGGGAAGATGCATACACTAATGACCAGAAACGTGCTCCATAGACCACCACACGTACGGCGTTCGCGAGATTAAAAATAACGCAGTAGGTTAAATCAATGTTCATATTTTCCATCAGGTTCTGGGACTCTCTGCATGGAGCCAAGGACTACCGAGGTACAGAACAAGCCCACCGCTGACATCCGGTCTGAACTCACGGCACACATACCTAAATTTGCACAACTGTCTCTCTCGCTTTCCTGCTTCCTTTGCTCTCTCCAATGCTAATACAGAATCACCTCTTGCCGACGCTTCTGCAGACGATTCTATCAACGTATTGACTCGTTGCTCCATTTCCCGTGCCTTATCTTCGGGACTGTTTTCACTCTTTTCCTCGAGAGGAGGAGCTGGGCCCAACGCTTGTTGTCCCATGGGATCAAACGATTGTCTTCCCGACGATGTCCCCGGCTTTGACTGCGGTGGGCGAGACAAAACAGTTCGGCCACGCTAGGTGATTTCGTGAATTCAAATAGCTTACCTGGTACCCTGCTCCCTTGACGGAAGTCAACGGCCGTGCCGAGTCGGTCCCTTGCCCTTGTCCTGTCATTCTTCCGGACATCATTCTTCCCGTCATCCTCGCACCCGTTTGCCCACGAACGGGATTATTTACATTCCCACCCCCTGGGGCCATACGAGCAAAAGGATTATTGGTCAATGCAGCCGCCGAACCGGGTGCTCCAGACCCCTGAGATTGATTATGTTGGCCTCCCTGGCCCTCTTCACCTCCACGAGGGCTTTCCACTCTGTGAAACAAGAATCAAAGCAAAGGTGTACGAGTCGCGGTGGTGTCGAGTACGCAGCATAAAGCTCCATAGCAAGGTAAACGGCCGTCACAACATACCCGAAACCAGAGTAAATGTCGTCCTCTTTGGACTCCATTTTCGTTACCGCAAGTCCCCTAAACTTCCCAAATAAAAGTGCCTCTTTGATCTATATTGTCTTCCGTATACTAGCGTGCCACAGTTTCTCCAATGACGTATACGCAATGTGGTCGAAACGAGCTCCATAGACAACCACCTTCGGAACCACGAGGATGTTGAAGTTTTGCTGGCTGTCAAAATGCAACGAAATGTTTATTCGATTGGCAGCCAACATCAATTTGGCGCGTCGCAGCCATTTACGTCCGAATCCGTAGCATTGTGTTGTGGCATGGCACATCTTGAAGCCCAGAAAACTCATTACATACTACTGGTAGTATCGTTGCCCTCACCAGTGCTGTGTCGGCTAATTGCGCGGAAATCCCGAGGAAACACCGGACGAGAGTCTCGCAACCGAAGTTGTTGATAGGTGACCCGAGACACAGGGAGCATTTTCGCAAGCCTAACGAGCTTTTCATCACTACTCAGCGCGTCTCGAGAGTCTTCCGTCTGGAGTGCAGTCGCAAAGCCGAACAGGGACAGGAACAGAAATGAATCAAACGATAGTAGCGCCGCACCAGCGGCCAATCGAAGTGGTATGTGAAGATGGAGAAATGAATCGATCGCACTGAATCTCATCTCTCACGCTACAAGCCTCGCAGACACATGGTCCTCAAGCTGAATCTAAGGCTTTTCGGCACGAAAATGAAGTGGTCCAATTGGAGGAAGAAATGGTGGGGAGTATGCAAGAATTCCGAATACAAGCTGTGGAGCATAATCAAGAGTTCTTGAGGAAGACGGTTAGTGGCCAGGATCTCCTGAATGGTGTCTAGGTTTCAAAAACATATACCCTGTATTCGCCACGTCGTGCCATTGACTACGTGCAGGAGGAAATTCGCAATAATATCAATTGGCAGAACGAACGGATAGACATGGAGCAAAAGGAAAGGAAGGAGCAGTTTAAGAAAGTATGGAATTCTTTAGCGGAACAACTCAAAGCCACAACCGCAGAACTAGAAAATGAGATTGAAGAGCAGTTCCAAAAATATTATGATAACCATCTTAGTCCACTGTCGACTCAGTAAGTGCACCAATTTTGACTTCTTAAGTCCTACCAAGCAACAAAAATGTATCGATTGCTGTTTAAAAAAAAAAAAAATAAAAAATAAAAAAAAATGACAGAAAAGGTGAACTCGAAGAGAAAGCCCAGAAATTTTACAAGACTTATGTCCCAAACTTATATAGAAGACAGGTCGGCCGCGTTGCGGAGGAGATGCGAACACAACATGAATCGTTCGCAGTGGAGAACAAGAAAGTGCTAGCTCGAGAGCAGGTCATCCGTGACAACATTGAGAAGCATGCTCAAAAGACACAAGAGAGGTTAGAAGTAGAGAAAGATGACAGGTATCGCCAAACGGTCGCTGCCGAAGAGAGTTTTCACTACTCGATCAGATACCCACAGCGATTGGAAGAGGAATCAATGCACTCAAGAATCACGGGGGAGATTCGCGAAGTCTCTGACAAGTTTGCCCATGAATCCACTGAACGTGGACGTAACGACCAACAATTAGTAAAGCATGTGGAGAAACTGATGAACAACGTCCAAAAAACGTTACTGGATAACTTTGCTGCTCAAGAAAGCGACGACTCGGAAGATTCTGCATAGTTCATGACGAATGAGTCCAGTAGGCGTCGGCTAAAGAGCTGATAGGGAATGATTCAACTCAATTCATTTTTAACCGAAAGCTTTTGATAGGTCCATCGCGTTGTACCGGGGTCTCCCCTCCGCTGTTGCAACGTGGCGTTGGTAGCGGTTGAAGTACAGGTTGTTGAAGTTTGCATCAACCATTCATTAAGATACAATGAGTTTCATAGAGGGTATTGACCGTCACATACACATGCAAGGGAGGCGAATTCAACTCATGCATTGAACGAAGAAGAGCAGTTAAGTTCAGCCTGGTTGATCGTGCGGTTTCGAATTGTTTTTTTTTTTAACACGAATTACGATGGAAAAGGCTGTAACCGGGAAGACCTTCCAAGGTATTCAACATGACAAGAAGGCCGCCAAAGAGGCTGAGAAAGCCCATCATGAGGAAGTAAAACAGCAGCAAAGAAAAGTACGTTCCATTGCCTAGGAGCAAAATATCCACAGGATATTGAAGCGTAATGATGTTCCTCGTTTGTTGCAGGAACAAATGAAAAGTGACAAAGTGACCAATCAAAGCAGTAAGGCTGGTAAAATCAATGCAAACAGTAAAGCAGATATGGCTTCAAAAGGACGGTCTGGTTTTGGAAGGAAGTAAAATGGGTGTGATCAAGAGGAAGAGATATTGAAGCAACTGGTAGAACTTCGCGCGCTCAGTTTCGAAGCAGGCGTCGAACAACACAAGCAGAAGGACTATCATGGTACAATAGCGATGCAATAGCGAGGATCTGCTTATGCCCAAGATTAGACAACATTGTAATTATAATTCACACATAAGCCGAAAACTTCTGTGGTACCCTCATAAAGACGTGACGGAGACAATGAGCTGGGAGCACAGAGTATCCTTGTGCCCCAAGGTGTATTCTTTTCGGTTTAAAAAGAACAAATAAAAATGACAAAGTGAGCCACCAGATCGGTAGAGCTGGCAAAATTAATGTACCGAACAATAAAGCAACATAGGTTCATGATCGTGAAAGAATGTGCACGATGAAACCTCCGAATGCTCTCGCAAATTTTGTGTCCTTCAATGTATCGTACCGTCACTCCGTAATATATGGACGCCTTGCAAGGGCCACCAATCCCTGATAAACACTAGTGCTCTCACTGGCACGCAAACAATCTAGCAATTATTTGCATTGGCCAATACAAACATCAATCTACAATGCGAATCCCTCGTCGGTGACACATCACCGGGAGCGATTGAGTAGCGTCTCATATATCCACTCTCTCTCGATCATGAAACGGGTCAGTGGTTGGTTCCTTCTTCTTCGGTTGTTCTGGCTCTGGATCTACGCCAGCAGGGTCATTAGCAGGTGATGGTTTTAATTTCAATAGGAATGGCTCATTCGATGAAGTGGAGCCCTTCGCTTTGGAATTTCCATCATTTTCCATATGGTTGACCAGCAAATCCATATGGGCCGAGGTCGTGAAAAATGACCTATATGATTGCCGTAAACTACGAAAGAAAGTATCCGCCTTCGTTGGTGGCTGGTGCCTGCTTGTCAGCTGGATCTTCTGGGATACATTGTCCACAAGACTTTGAGTTATCGTGAGATTCAGGGCATGGCCGTCGTTACCCGCAATGCACCTGGCAGCGTTAAACGCCTCCTGAACGTGGAAACATCATCAGTGAGCAAACAGTATGGAAAAACGCGACTGATACAAAGTTCAGCTTACTTGTGCATCTTCAAACTGTTGTCGCCTGTCATACAGGTTGCCACACAGAATCCATCCCTCCGGATTGCCAGGCTCCACATTGACACCCTGTATTAGAAGTTATCAAGTATCACCAAAGTAAATGAAGGAAGGGATTGAACATGAACGTACCACCATCGCAGCCTCCTTTGCAAGGTCTCTTTTGGCCGGAAACGCATCGAGACTCCAAGCAAGGTAGAGCCATCCAAGTTGTGCCCGAGGATTAAGGCAAACGGCCCAACGCAGAAGCTCCACTTGTTCAAAACTCTCATCGGTCTTAAGAGTCTGCTGCCACACCTCACGGAAGAGATCCGGGCTCACCATCCCCTTCAGCTCAGCGGTTTGGCTAGGATGCTGTAAGTTCTGAAATATACGACCGAGTTCCTTAGCCATAGCGGCATCAACATCTTGCATGGCTCGGAAGGCACGGATGCCTGCGTCAGTATTAACGCCATTGCGCATCAAACAATATATCTCACAAACAAGCGCAGATAGGATCAAGACGTCCGCAATATCAAGAGCGTTCCTGCTCACGCGAATCAGCTCCGAACATCGTCTGATTGCGAGAAGCGGTTGCCCCCGAACGGAATCATTGATGATCAGCACAACGTGAGTGGAAAACATGGTCTCGAAAGAATACGGTCCACTCTTGACGTCAATCGGAGAGTCTTGAGGGTCCTGAATGCTTTGAAATCGAGGAGTACTCATAGGAGGGGATTTGAACAATTCCACAAAACCGTGCCGAACAAGGATGTCCACACCTCGTTCGACGGAGCTCAGTGTGTCCAAACTGAGTCTGGACACTTTCTCCTTATTCGCTCTTAGAGAGTGTACGATAAGCTCCTTGAGATGATCGTAGACTCCCCGGCTGCGAAGATCAGGTACAGAAAGGACAACTAGAATTAGCCAGCGGACAGTAGAGTCTTCAATTCATCTAGCTCACGTACGCCATTTGGATACGGCTGAAAGTCAACCTCCATTCGGGATGTAAGTACGTACTGCCTTCTTGCCCATCGAATAACATTTTCATGGCCTCCGGAAGTTTCTGGGACATCATGTAGGTTTCATGCCGCTGAGCGGCACGAATTAATATTTCCCTTTCGGTTTTCATTGCCTCGTCGCAATCATCTGAAACAAAATGGTGAAGAGAGTACAACATAAGGTCCCTAGCTAAACAGTCCAACAGTTATGAGTCTTTACGAACCATCTCCTTCATCAAGAGGCAGATTTCGTACGTCCGTTTCGGACCCCAACTTAAAGAATACCTCCTTTGTCGACAATTTTCTGAAGTTGGCAAAATGAACCTCTTCCATAATGTTGTCGAGAGGGACAAAGGAGTTCTCGTGAACGGAGGCTGTTTTCACATTTAATGGATCCTCGTTAAGCACAATGAAACTGTCGTTACTGCTGGCCAAATTGTTTCGGGCTTTCTTCCTCGAAGCCTCGCGGTCTTTGCGAAGAATATTTAACGCTTGTGCTGCGCTGCTCATTTCGTCGTCCTTGACTTTGCGCGGTGGATATTCGTTATCTGCCATCATGGGACCGCTGCTCGAAGGGGCTTCCCAACTTTCCATGGGAGCCACATCACCCCCTCCGATCCCTCGCTTTTTAGGGGACGAGCGACTATCGATGGAACCCCTCGATGCATTGTTTACGCTCTTCATTCGTGCCATCTTGTTGACTCTGCAAGTTGTATCCGAACGGAGATATGCACACTCAGTACCAGTAGGTTTTCGACCAGTAGCGTCTAATATAAGGACCTCTGCGTCGATCAAACGGTTACAAAGAGCATTAAAATGGGAGTAAACTAAAAGGAACACTATGCAATTGCTACGAAACACTGGCAATCAGCTGAGCAAGCTCGAACGACGTTAAGCGGTATATAGGTGACTCAGAGCGTCTATACACGTATTGGCCGGCAATCACTCGTCTCTCTCCAGGCCAACCCAAAACAGTGAACTCTCACTTGTTTTCACTAGGGCTGTTGTTCGTCCCCTTGAGTGACAAACCCTCAACTTTTCAGCGCTGGGTATCGATGGACTGTTCTGCCACCGGCGGACTTTGGTAACGGGTCAACCGGGGAGGTGCCGCTATAGCATACCCTTGGCAGTAGAAGTACCGACGGATCAAATCAGTCAAAGGCAACCAAACAAACCTCCCTCGTTGTGGAACTGGGGTGAAGAGCACTTGATACTTTGGAGTGCGAGATCTACACTCCCAGTGTGCTCTCTCCAGGGTGTGTCAAACGCTGTGGTCTTCCCTCTTGAGTCAGAGTATGCAGTACCATTAAACCCCCAAAATTCCCTTTTATGACCTTTTTATTCCCTTAACACACGCTTTGGAGCTAGTGCAAAGCAGCAATACCTTCTAAACCTCACCCAAGAAGCCGTATCTTTCTCCCTGACAGGCCAGCCGGGGCCCAGGCTTTCGCACGGCCAAATACTACCACCAAGTTGGCTGTATAGTGCTATACATCCTCCTTTCCCTTTGTGCAATTCGTCGTTGGTGTCGCCAACTTATACACGGCTCTCCTGAGGCATCAGTATCTCTCCGCACCAAGCTGGCTCTCTGGCCTAAAGTCCGGGGCAGGGCTTTGAAGCGTTGGGACGGAAACCACCAACTTCGACAGTAATTCCACCTTGACACACGTACAACGATCGGGTTTTTGGGCTCACAAACAATATTTTGGGGTGACATAGAACAAGCATTTCTACCAAACGAAGCAGAAAAGGGTACAACGAGGTGACTGAGTCATCAGCTGCTTGCTGACGTTGCTTACCTACTTCGGCCAGAAACCTGCTGGCAGACTTCTACAGCTGTTGCAGGTGCTTTAATGGGGTTTAAACGGAACTCGCTTACAAAAATGTGTTCCTTGGTTTAGAATGAGATAATCCGTCCTAAAAAATTACGAGGTCTTTACAATTCGTATGGTGTTTGTGTGTGTAAAGGGGATATATGCCGCTTGGCAGGCGAGTCACCGCTTGCCGATGCTTGAAGCTGCAACTTGAACTTGAGCTGGAGGCTCCGACATCGGAAGTTCTTTGGCGAGGAAGAATTCGATGAAAGTTTCTCACTATCACGAAGGTGAACTAGACCCTCTCATCCGTTGGAGGGTACATAAGTGTCGGTTCTTGTACTACGCTCTGGCAATAAACACCACTACTGTGGCCGTAACTGACTGGCGGAGTGCAAGACGACAGGTTGGAAGAACACGTTGTTGAACAACACACACACAGCCACACACGAACAGCGTGGAAGCTCCGAGTTGTACATTAATGATTTTCGTTACATGGCAACCAGCAATATCCTCAGTTGCATGATCTATACTACTTGTACAGTACGTCGTCACATCCACGTCACACGTCCACGTCATCATCAACGAAAGATGACATTTACACATACATCCACACGTGTTTTCTAAATCAAATCAACGAAGTCCCATTATGTCTTACGAATTGAGCATACGATCACTATAATCCGAATGGAAGCTAGGAAAGGGGTTGTCTGCGTTCCAGGATTGAATCCCTGCTTGAGTCAAAAGAGTCGTGTCGCAGTTCCAGGCCGTTTTGGGGACACAATGTGGAAGTACATGGTTACCATACGACAACGCACCCACGATGCACACTCCAATCAAGGTTCTTCTGGCCCCCTTAGTGCGCAACTAACGGGTTGAGCGCCTGCATGAATGACCTGAAGACCCAGCGCCATTACCCTATTAGGTGCCTGTGGCTCTGGATGTTCCTCCACGGGCATGACAATACACAGCCGTGTATTAGAGTATATGTTGATTCACGGGGGCAATTGCATCGATGCATATGATAGCACGATAAAGTCCAGTCTTGAGACAGCTACACCACACTTTCCGGGAGGTCTTTCGTGGTGCCATCCTCAACTCTGGAGACTCGAGTACTACCTTTGGATAGTAGGTAAAATATATAGTTTTCATATGAGAGGATTGTTTTCTCCCTCTGATGGTATATACTTAGAGTTAGTCTACTGTGATCTGACCCAATAAAATGCCTCGCCACTCGAAAAACAACACGGCGTTGCCCTTCTACACTTATCATGAACGCAAAGTAGCAGAGTATGTTTTCCCCAGCAGTCCTGTATACTTTGCCTGAGTATCAGTTCTCATGCGCTATGCTCTGCATCGTTTGTATATATTTTCTGCAGCTGGGGAACGCGGCGGCGTCGACTAGGAGCTGAATCACTGCTGCCATTCGCAAGTTGTTACCTCTGTCAACATCCAGCCGTACAGCCCCATGCAACGTATGTTATATTGCTCCGTTTCTACCCTGAGATTGACGTGCAATGAACGCAGTATTTACGGTTCGCTACCATGTTTGCAGACCGAGTGGACATATGTACTGCAAAGAGTGCATTTTCAAGTACTTGCTCCAGAAAAACATGGACTTAAAAGAGCAACAGAGGAAGTACGAAGAGCAACAGGAGCGATTGAGGCGAGAACAACATGAGCAGCAGGTGGAGGGACATGCGCGTGAGATTCAGAAGTTCCTGGACAGAGAAACAAAGTCGACATATACCGACGTACCGACTTTCAGGGTGCAATCCGCTCCAGCGGCAGAGCATAAGAAAGAAATTGAGCATAAAGAATCATCCAGTTCTTCAGGGAATGCCGGGGGATCTGTCTCTGCACTTGTGCCCTTCCAGTCGGAGAACCATGCACTAGTAGCTGCGCCAACTGGAGACTGGAAGGAAGATGAAGCCTCGACGACTGATGACCGCAAGAGTAAAACACCGTCAAAAGCATCCCAAATAGCCAACAGAATGGAACAAGAAGAGAAAGAAAAGAAAACGATCCAGCAACTGCAAAAGCGAGCGGATTTAAGCGATAAGGAGGAAAAGGTCGCCGAGATTAAACAGTCTTCTTTCTGGTTACCGGAAGTCACCCCGGAGGATCCAGCCGAAAAGATTAGCAAAGTAAGCTATAGAATCGTTCCATTTTTCACTTCTTTGAAATTTTACATATGCTAATCGATGATTCTACAGCCCGAACCAAGACCTCGGTCTCCAATCACTGGTAATTTCCTACGGAAGAAGGAGCTAATACCAATAACGTTTACTGTGGACGACGAGAAAACAGTACGTATTACTCTATGAGTCTTTTAATAGTTATTGTTGAAAACGTCTCCGACCGAAATCTACTCTACCATGACCAGGGTGGCAATCACTTTGAAGCAGGAAGATATTGCTGTGCCGTCAGCAAAAAGGAGATCACCAACCAAAAGGTTGTTCTTCTGAAGCCGTAAGCATATCTTGAATACGTTCACGTTCTGCTCTTGTCATCACCTTTCGCATGTTTGCCGTGTCCAACAGAAGCGGACAAGTGGTTTTGGAATCCGTTGCCAAGAAGACTGTATATCCAGAAATGCGCTGCCCTGTTACCGGGAAGAAGTTACGAGATAAAGATATCCTACCATTAGTACCAGGTGGTACTTCCTTTGCCTCACATAATGAAGTCAACGCTGAGAGCTATAGACCCGGCCGATAACTTGTTTCAGAAAGACAGGAACAAACCACAATTGATCCACCGAAGTGGGTATTTCCTCTATCCATTTCGCACTTGCGTGTAAACTGTGGAAATCCATAGTTCTTGATCACCCCTGTAATCTTGGAGCCGAACACTGACGCTTTCTTTCTGTTTGGCAGCGTCTGGCCAGAGATACAATTTCTTAAGGCTGTTATGTGTAGTACATTTGGCTCCAGAGGTTCAAGTGGCACGGGCACTTGTCACGGCGATACCAGAACCACCTGTCTCGGCGGAGCCGCCGACAACAGACTGGGGTACCGTATGCACTGACTCGTCAACGAGTGCGCCGGCTTCTCGGTTTTTTGCCTGTTCAAGATGACGATCTCTCAGGCACGAGTTATGGTCTTCCAGTTTTAGGTGCTCGAATTCGAGCGCCTTCCTTCAAAATTATACAATCTTCACGAAACGTAGTTTTAGATGAGTCGGCATCCTGTATACCAAGATTAACCATATCGGAGTGTTATCTGCACCAGTACACGTAGTGGCCAATAGACGAGCGATACGACATGACGTTAAAGGTCCAGGAGGTGCCCCTCAATCAAGGCCTCAGCAGATAAGCGCGAATCCTTGCCATAATTTTTTCCCTGATTTGCTATAACGTGTTCAAGCAAGACATACCCCACTTCCTACATCATTCAAATGTCCTCCTTTTCCGCATCGAAGTTCACGCTTTCCGAAACGGCTTCCCCTCCATATCGTGGCCTCTACAGAGTTGAATAGCGCATCATTTGTTGTGCAAGACGGAAAGTATTTGCTATGGTATCTGTTTGTGTGCTTTGTTAGAAAAAATTAGAGCTTGTAGAGGGTAAAACGTGAAAAGAAGACCTAATCTTTTTCGTTGTTTTTAGGGCATTGTTTAGCTTTGTTTTGCTTTATTTGAGTCTTTTTCTCATCATAACAACTTCATCAAGATGTCTTCTAGTGACGAAGAAAATGTCCCCACCAACACGAAGCGATCTCGACGAGCAGCGGCTCCGAAGAGATCGTACAAGGAGGAATCAGATGACGAGGACAATGAAGACCACCAGCAGCAAGATGAATCTGCAGATGAGGAAGACTATGAGGTGAATGGAAAAGAATCGTCGGCTGAAGAAGAGGACGATGGAGGAGACGAGGATGCCAGTGATGAGGATGCCAAGAAACCTGTAAGTCAGGGAGTAACAGTATCCCGCTTTCTCCAGACGAGGAAGGCACGTTGTGTGGTTTTGCTGGACTTTTGATTGCAGGCGGCTAAAAAACGTAAAACTGGAAACAAAAATGACTCCAAGTCCAAGACAACCAAAAAGGCCGCTTCTTCGAGTGGCAAGAAGAAGGCAGCTACCACCTCGAAGACGAAAAAGTCTCCGGCCACAAAGAAATCCGCTGCGAAGAAGCAAACTGCCAGCAACGCTAAGTCGAAGAGCACTGGAACTAAAAAGTCTACAGCCCAAGCGAAATCCAAAGCGAAAGCGGATGAAGGTCCTAAGACTGGCAAAGTCAAAGAGCTGAAAGAACAGGACAAGCTCAAGATGGCAATGAAAGCGCACAAATGGTGGGATGAGGAACCACTTGAGGAAGGGCTACAATGGCGATACCTTGAACACCTCGGCGTATGCTTCGCTGAACCCTATGAGCCTCATGGAGTAAAGATGAAGTAAGTCAGCTTGGATGAACACCATCTGTAGTGAGCGGTGACCCGGCTAGCGAATTAGCGTTAATCCAATTAATGCAGCTACGATGGGGAAGCCGTGGACCTAACTCCCGCGCAGGAGGAAATGGCAACGTTCTATGCTGGTATCGCGCTAGATGGACCTCAACTAGGAGATCCGAAAGTCGCCCCTATTTTCCAGAAGAATTTCTTCAGCGATTTCAAGAAGATACTTGGCAAGGACCACAAGATTCAGAAGTTCGAAAAATGTGATTTCGAACCAATTCGTGAACATCTACGGAAGGAATCCGAAAAGAAAAAGAACATGAGCAAGGAAGAAAAAGAGCAGCGGAAAGAGGAGAATCAGAGAATCATGATGAAGTTTGGGTATGCCCTTGTGGATTCACATCTTGAACGAGTAAGGCATCCCCAAGGTGTTTCCATCCTTCTGCGAGGTAATAAATTCCCATGTTTTGTTGTTGCAGGTTGGAGCATACAAAGTTGAACCCCCGGGACTTTTCCGTGGGCGCGGTGTTCATCCCAAGACAGGAATGCTTAAAGAGCGTGTCATGCCTGAGGATATTACACTTAACATCGCAGAACTGGCGGCCGCTCCTCCTTGCCCCATCCCCGGCCATAGTTGGAAGCGAATTGTGCACGATCCTACAGTAACCTGGCTGGCCTATTGGAAGGAGAACATAATGGGGAATACGAAATATGTATTCCTCGCAGCTAGCTCAAGCTTCAAGGGCAAGAGTGACAGAGACAAATATGAGAAAGCGCGCAAGCTCAAGAGCTACATCGGCAAAGTTAAAGAGCATTATGAACGTGCTCTAAAGAGTAAAGATGACTTTACTAGACAATGTGGTACGGCCATGTGGGTGATTGATAACCTGGCTCTCCGTGCTGGTGGTGAGAAAGATGAAGACGAAGCTGATACAGTCGGCTGTTGCTCTTTACGTGTTGAGCATCTGACGTTTGCTGAGGGCGCGGAAGGAGACAAGAAGAAGCAGGAGGATGCTGCTACCGAAGGCCGAACAATTGAAGCTGTCGAGGGTGGCCACCATCACTGTATTACATTTGACTTTCTTGGAAAGGATTCAATGCGCTACTACCAAACTATTGATGTATGTTGAGTCGCAATATTTCAAGTATCGTGTGGAACAGGTGTTACCTATACTTGTTGCTTGCAGTTTGACCGGTACGGAGAAGTTGGCGTCCGCGCCTACAAAAACATTAAAGGGTTTTGTGAGAAGAAAGAACCAGGACAAGACGTGTTCGATAAACTGACAGTAAGCCGTCTTTCATAATTACCGACTGTCTGTGTTCTTTGTATGAGTGCGGTGGCCTACTATTCCAGCCTGGTCTACTGAATACCGAACTGCAAAACTTGATGCCGGGACTGTCTGCTAAGGTGTTCAGAACCTACAACGCGAGTATTACGCTCGAGCAGGAATTGCCTTGGGAAATGGATCCAAGTTTGTCGTGGAAGGAAAAGGTGCGTTGCTAGTGGTACTCTTTCTCCAATCTTATTCCATTCACGCGTGCTCTTTGACTTTCCGCAGAAACTGGAGTATGATAGAGCTAACAGGGCTGTTGCAATACTGTGCAACCATCAAAGGACTCCTCCAAAAAGCTTCGAGCAGACGTATCGTATGTTACGTTGCTATGTATTTCTTGTCTTTACAGCGGTACATGAGTTGTATTCTTTTTTCCAGAGCGCCTGGCCAACCGTGTGGAGCTCACTGAGAAGCAGGTCAAGGACCTCAAGAAATGGTTGAATCAGAAGAAGAAAAATACTGATGTACGTAACTTATGCTACGTGTCGATCAATAGCTGTTATCTACCCCACTGTCTTGCCCTTTTCCAGATACCGCTACGTGGAGAATTGCCTACGGGAAAAGACTTGACGGAGAAGCAGAAGGAAGAGAAACAGAAGAAACAGCATATGTTTCAGAAGCAGCCCTCGGCCGATCAACTAAAGAAGAGGCTTGATGTATGTGTAGAATATTGGATCGTGATACGCTCGCTGATTCTTTATTTGGCTGGGGACGTCTTGTTGCAGAATTACGAGAGTAGACATGCAAAGCTTAGTATTGATCTCCAAAATAAAGATGAAAATAAGCAGGTGGCTCTTGGAACGTCCAAAATCAATTACATGGATCCTCGTATCACTGTCGCTTGGTGCAAGGCTGTTGAATGCCCGATTGAAAAAGTATTCCCAGCTGCTTTGCTAGAAAAGTTTCCTTGGGCGATGAGTGTACCGTCTGACTTCAAGTTCTAAGAGCGATGTCTTGAATAAAATGTAGGTACTTTGTAATACGTTTCCGGCCACAGCAGCGAAGTAACTCCAACGCTGCAGAGCATACTGTCATTGTATTGTTACTCTTGCTGACTGCAATGATTATCAAGCTCTGCTATAGGAGAGGTGTGGAACACACTTTTTCCTCGTTTTCGCTTGATCGCATATTCGTCTTCGAACGTGTTCACCACTACAGCATCACTGTTTCGCATGCAGACACTTCTTATGAACATGAACGTTCCCCACCAAAGGACTTGAAATGAATATACAGCGCTCAACTCGTTGCTTGCATATTAGCGTGTGTTCCCGCGGACTGCTCTTCCACCACCAGCAGTAGTAGTGCTAGCTCTACGTTAGAGCTAAAGACCATCACCGCATCAGAGTGTGCGATGGCTGTGGTACCGTGTCTTACACTATCTTGTTCGGAAGTCCACTCTTCTGGTGGTTGAAGTAGCACTTGCAAGTCTCCGCCTAACTCAAAGGTGTTTAAACAGGATTGTTGACGTTTATAAAGGGTGATAAGAAAGCTACAAATATATTCGAGATGGATAACGGACATCAGGAGTACATGCATGAGGAGGAGACGGTCATGGAGGGTTCAGGAGGCTCTCCGGAGGACCAATACTTTGATCGAGTGGTGGGGGCTTTAGAAAAAATTGTACTTAGTGAAGATTTTCGACACCGTCATGAGACATTTTGTAGGACGAATTGCAAGGAATTCGACGAACATGATACAGAAGAGAACAAACTGTCCTATATGGAACTGTTTGAGCGATACACATCCATGCTGGAGAGCATGTTAGAGGAGCAGTTAACAGCGGAGGTCCCTGATTTTGATATGGAGAGGTTCCAAGAGATGCTGAGTGAGAGGGGAGGTAAGCTCAATTGCATGCGGCCATGTCTTTGTCTTGGCTCAAAGTACGGCTCTAGTTCTGGGCTGCAGATGAACTCAACGCTGACATATTTGATCTACTAATATCGATGGGAGACTTTGAAGAGTTCAAATCGCTCATGATTTCCTACAAGGTAAGCGTCGCTCAAACCACCATGACCTGACCGCAAAGTTTGTATTCGAACTGATGAATGACGCATCCATGTGCTTGCAGCAACAAGTGGAATACGAAGAGTCTCAGGGACAGACCACCAATATGAGCATCAGCAACGCCGAGAACCGAGACCCACAACAGTCAGCACCCATAGCTCCCACCACGATTAAACTCTCAACAGAGGGGAAGAAATAAGATGCAGACCACGGACACTGTGGAATTTCGAGAAGGACAAAGAAAGTTGTACATTGCATTAATTTTGCCGCTCTAAATAATGTATAGTATTGTTGGTATGGTTAGGATGCTGTGTACTCCTGCTGCAGCTGCTCGAACCGCCTTGGTCAACTTCCGATTGATAGAAATAAAATGCACAAATGGCCTAATTCAAATCATTTTCCCCCTTGTATATCACTCTACTGATTGATGTAAACTGCGCCGGTTTGTTTTTGCATTTCCCCCGGGTCGTTCAATTCAAAGTTTTTTTTTTTTTGAAATCTCGTTGGGTTGAGGTGACGAAAAGATTGTCGTGTAGCGACTCAGATTATGCACTGGACCTGTTTTCTGCCGTGTTGGGAGGCTATGATGAGGTCTTTCCAGATCCTCGATATCCAGGAGAAACGCTAGATTGCCGTACGAGAACGGAGGACTTCCGGAGACGTGCGGTTGGACAGCTATCACATCCAGAAAGAGGCGAAAATGAGTGCTTCCAAGAAACTCCAAGGTGAGTGCTGGTGCCATTTGTCCCTATTACAGCTCGCTTTCAATGACATGCCGTGTGTTGGGTACCCACAGCGGACGTGGAGAAAACCATGAAAAAGATCGAAGAGGGAATTGTGGCCTTCGATCAGACATGGGAGCAAGTATACGAAGCTGATTCTCAGGCTCTCCGGGAGAAATATGAGACAGAATTGAAGAAGGAGATCAAGAAGCTGCAGAAACTGCGTGAACAAGTGAAATCATGGGTCAGCAAAGGTGAAGTAAGGCAAAAGCAGCCTCTCATCGAGGCGCGAGAGGTAAGTACTACTGCCCTTAGAGCAGGTGCCTTCAGCGAGAGACGGCGTTAATCTACAATTCACTTAATGTGTTACTCAGCGCATAGAGAGACGCATGGAACAGTTCAAAGAGTGCGAAAGAGAGTCGAAAACAAAGGCATACTCAAAAGAGGGATTGGAACGAGGAATGCCGGAAACACCAGAGAGCGTATGTCCACTTGGCACGTGTGATACGCTCGCTCTCTGCTGTATCATTTCTTGCTGTCATCGCAGAGAAAACGGCGTGAAGCGTTCGAGTACTTACAGGAGTGCAAAGAAACTCTTACCGAAGAGGTAAGTTGAAAGACGATAAATCGGCTCGACTGTAGATGTTGCTTCCAACGAACTAGCCGTTCAAGTACAGGCGGATGACATGGAGGCAGAAATAGAGGAACTGTCGTCCAAGAAGAAACCTAACGAGGAAAGGCTTAGTGAGCTAGCTGAAGCATTAGGAAATCACAGGTTTCATGTGGAAAAGATGGAGTTACTAGAACGCCTGCTGGAGAACGAAGTGATTGAGCCTAGTGACATCGACGGACTCAAGGACGACATACAATACTACATGGGTAAGAGACGCACGAACGCGCTATGTAGTACCCGCATATAGCACATGGGTTTTTGTGGTTGTATGTGTGTGAGTGCAGAGGCATGGAAGGAGCCAGACTTTTTCCCTGATCTCGATATCTATGAACCGTTCGAGTCGTTGGATCGTCAGCAATCGGCAAAGAATGAGAAAGCTCGCTTGGCTGAGGAGGAAAGCAATGCACAGAACGCGTCCAATCAGGATGAGAGTAGCAAAGGAAGCGCAGCTGAATTTTCGGATGTGAAGACCCAGTCATCAGATACGAAGAGCGGACAAGCAGCGAACACGGACGCGTCAGATAGAAGCACAGAAACTAAAAGCTCTGGCAAGAAAGCTTCGCAGAACAAGGAGCATACATCTGAAGTAGAATCGGACGCCGTTTCTTCTCAGACACAGCAAACAGGACGTAGTCAGGCAAGAACTCCCACCTCATCGGCGGAAGCTACAACGGCAGCTCCTGCAGCGTCTTTGTTTTCCCCACTGAAAAAAGCTACACAGGCTCAGCCAGCAACCCAAAGTGCCGCTGGTACTCGCACAGTGAGGCAAGGCGAATCTATGGCTGCAGTACTGAAGGGTGCTGCATCTAGAGATCGCGCTGACTCCAGCCAAGGGTCGGAGGGTGGCAAAACAAAATCCGCCACCAACGCTGTACAGACAGATGCTAGTTCTTCGCCGACTGCGACCGAGACTTATACTCATAGTCAGTCCACCACCGTAAATTGGACGAAAATTCCGACGCCCGACGAAAATGGCATTGTTCCCGGTATGATACTGGACGCTCCTTCATCGCAGCCGTCAGCTGAAGAATCCGAAAGAAACCTTGCGGCCTTACAAGCATCTCTTTCGACTCTCCCTGAAAGCCGTGACAGTGAACGATCCAAAGCATATGCTCCACGTAACCCTGCGAAGACTCATCCTTCATTTACGACCGTTCCTATGGCACATCTGGAGAGTCCCGCTCTTTTTGAAAAATTGGGTCTAGATACCTTATTTTTCATATTCTATTACCAACAAGGGACGTACCAGCAGTATCTAGCTGCTCAGCAGCTTAAGAAGCAAAGGTGGAGATTCCATAAGAAGTACCTGACGTGGTTCAGACGGTACCAGGAACCAGAAGTTACTAGTGAGCAGTACGAACAGGGAGCTTATGTATATTTCGACCAAGAAACAGGTTGGTGCTCTAGAGTTAGGCAGGACTTTACTTTTGAATATCGGTTCTTAGAAGATGATTTGCCTAGCTAGAATCCAAAATACATGCCCTGTCTAAGCCATATGTTTGCTGTCTGTGTTCACGCATTCAAATCCCTCAGCGTTGGTTGCCTCTTCAAGTTCCTCAACGACTTCTGTGGTAGTAACGCTAGCTTGCTTTCCTGTGATTCGGTAACGTCAAGCGGAATGTTTGAAGTAGGAAGCATCCTAGATCTCGAGGCACCGAAGCGCTGGGACCTTCCGTGCCAAAAGTGGGTCTCCATTATCGAGCTTCTGAATGCCAGCTGCATATTAAAAATGTCATCAAATAATGGCTCATAAGCATCAACGAGCTCGGTGAACTGCTGATACGTCAGCACATTGTCCTTTCCAACCATGTATGCATCGTCAATAGCAACAAGGGCATGTGGCCGGAATTCACTATTCACAGGTAAAATAAACTTCATTAGAGCCTCGAAGCATGCAACTGGAAGTGTATCATTAGCTTCCCGGTCTCCCGTTCCATCCCACGCTTCCACTCCGTCCCAGAAATATACTTTCATTCGGCTTCCATCTTTGTCGTAGAACTGGCGCTGGACGAAATACTTAACATCACTGAGCAGGTTGAGGGCGAAGATGTAGAAAAGGAAACGGAGCAATTCTTCCCGGTCCATGATGCAAAATGTAACAATCGTTCTCAAGAAAGTGGCAAACGTCAGCTGCTTCTCAAACTGTTTGTCCAACCATAAGAAGATGATTTCATGTATGTGCGTTTTTCTAATCCCGGAGTATCGATATATAGTGGACATGTCAACTGCTTCTCCTTCCCGAGGATTGCTTCGTCTAATGCGATCATACTCATTTCTGAGAGACGCAATATCTGCGTCCTTCAGTTTTAAGACTTGTTCTGCGGCGCGAATCATGGACTCCTCGCCACAGTCCTTGAAGCTTCCAGCCGTTTTCGCTACATCGAATTTGATTTTCTGAAAGCCTTGGAGTAGCTTTTCTGGAACACTCACGTTATTGTCTCGGTACCATTGCACTCTTCTAGACAACGCTTTCGAGACAAGGGGTAAAACCTTACTTCTGCCTTGTTGTAACCTAATTAAGTCTTTTCCTTTTGGAGTTGCTTCTGGTTTGCGTTGAACCGCATAACGACACCACAGACTGAATTTACTGTTTATCCACGGCGAATTTCCTGGTGACCCCTCGACTTGCTGGAAGCCGCGCGACTGCAAATCTTTCTTCCCTTTTTCACCGTAGGCGCAAGACATAGCAGTAACAGGTCTCCCTGTTCCGTGAATGTGCCATAGGGCTCTATCCTTGAAGGCATGCCTTTCCTCAGTTCGCTGGTATCCGTAGAACTTGAGGTCGTCAGTCAGAGTCTTGAGGGAATCATTGGTAGCAAATAGCATGTGCCCCACCATTTCACTCTGATCAGTTGTTCTCTGATACCACAAGTAAACTGGATGAACAGGGGAAGCTCCCAGATCGTAGGGGAACAGCACGAAGTACTCTTCTCCTTTCTGACACTGCTCAATTTGTTTGTCAGCAAAGTCTAAAGCTTGGAAACAACCACATGTAATGCGGAATTCTCTAATACCCTCAATAACTCCTTGTTCTTTGATTTTCTTCTTGAAGAATTGAGACCTGTCAGTTCCAGCAAATTCGCTCTTCAGCGCCTTAAGGGCCTTTTGCCTTGCAGCTCTGGCTGCATAGCGAGCGGCGCCGGATAGTGTCGCGTGAGATACCTTACCCGAACTCTCCTCTTCCTGCAGCGTCAGCTTTGCGAGTTCCTCGTTTCTTTCTGCTTCGCGTTGCTGGCTAAGAGTCTCCGCAAATTCGTCTTTGTGGCGCTTCTCCTTCGCCAGCTTACGGCGCAGTTTCACCAATCCGCTGGCTACGGCTTTGGCCTCTTCATTCTTAGATTCTGGGTGGTGTACTTGCTGCGCGCGCCGGGCGGCACGCCGCTGCCGTATGGACGAAAGAAGGTTGTCAGCGTTTTGGACACAGGAATCAGTTTGCTCGGACTGCAAAATAGTATTCAGGTCATCACTATTGCTGATCCAAGGCTTTACTCGGTATCGTTCCATCCACTTGTCCCTGAAGAATTCTGCTCCATTCCCCGCCCAAAGCAAGAGGCTGCCATCTGAGCCGACGATGCCCCTAAAGCCAACTGAGCTATACGAGGAACCCACCTGGTTTTTCCACTGGTTGAATTCCTCTTCATCACTGTCTACTTCGGTTTCCGCAGTGCCTTCTTGTTTCCTCGCTTTTGCCCTTTGGGTTAGCAAGTACTTCGCCCATTCTAGAGAAGGGTTTTCCAGGTACTCATCAGGGAACAGTTTCTGAGCTTTTTCCAGCAACTTTGCATCCAAATTCTCTTTCGCTTCAGCAATTTTTTGTTCTGCCGCTTTTCTAAAGTTTTCGTAGGCAATGTTGCTGGTGTAATTTTCTGATCTACTTCTCGTTTTCTTGACGACCATAGGGAACTCGCTTTCATCTCTCTGAGACAGATGCTTTAACTTATCCAGTTGATCGTGTACCACATCTTCATTATCATGCTTTTTCTGCTTTAGCTCACTTAAGCGCTGTTGCACGTTAACAAGTTGATGTTTCACATTTTCAGCGTACAATTCTAAACTGCCTGCATATTTTTCACCTCCTCCGAAAGCTTGATAACAATCGCTTATTCTTTTTTGAACGCCCACCATTTCCCACCATGCCGGAGTATCTACTAAATCTGCTTCTGCTTGCATTTCAGCTAACAAGTCCTTAAACCTGTTCAATTCTGCTCTTTTCCAAAAGCAAGAAAAGATGCGAAATGCAAATTCTGGTAACGGAGTCGCATTTGTCAGGCCCTCTGCGGCTTGCACAATTTCTTGGACCAGCACAGAAGAAGCATAGGCGTTCTTCAAAAGGGTGAGCTGGTGCGATGTATGTGTTCGGTCTTCGACTAAGCTGATGATGTGATTAATCCGCCTCTGCACGTCATTCCCGCTAGTACTATCTGCGGTTAACTCTGCAGGAACTAGATTAAGGAGGAGTACATCTCTGAGTAGACTGATATCTAGTGATTTCAAGAAGCTCAACGCTGATGGGGCTGAAATGCTGACCTCGTGTGCTTCCCTCCAAGCGCTGTCTCTGATCATATGGTGCTCTCTCCACACTTGAGCCCTCTTATCTTCGGCTTCCATCATGTTCCTGTGTGTTGTCAAGTTAGTTGCGTTCTGTTTGCGTAGTTCCAACTCTTGTGCTTGTTTTCGCTTTGCTGCAACATCCTGGCAAAACTTTTCATGTTGGAGCTTCGTCGGGGGACTCCACATAGGTGTCTCAGATTGCACATGGTAGTAGAACGTAAATCCCCAACAAGTAGTAGTATCGAAGGACCAGCAAAGTTTCCATTCCTTGGGATACTGCCACCAAGGGAAGAATTCCGATTGCTGGGCAGCCTCCAAAGTGTCCTCCTCTTGCTTCCCTTCCCCAATTTGATCTAGTAGTGAATATAGCTCCTCGCCTGACGCAATAACGCTAGAAACCCGACGCCGCTTTTCCTTTTTTTGTTTGGGTTCCTCTAGCTCTCTAGCAACGGGGCCTTCCAGTCCCAGGAAACTGTAGGATTCTTTTTGGCCTCCTATCGCCTTAGCGGACCAGCCAAATATTGCATCGTACTCTCCAAAGGTGGTGTCGTGTTTAAGGTTCTTTTCTAAGATGAGTAGAGATGCCGAAGGTGGTTGAGACCTTGGCGGGGCCTGCATCTTTTCAGAATGTATTGTTCTTCTCAATCTATCCAGCATTTCGGCTGAGTCGAAGATTCCATCCCTCGGCAGCATCGACGTGTCCCACAGTAAAGGCAGAGCATCCCGTGGAGGCTCTATCCTTCTACTCTGTTTCCTTACTTTTGCTGATGGCGAAGGACTACTCGCGGAAGGAGCCATTGGAAGATTCTCCAGAACGCGATGCACTGGACTGGCGTCAAAGACGACTTTTCCTTTTCCTCCCGTCAGATGCGCTTGCTTGGAACCTGGTGAGTTACCAGGCTGATTAAATTTTATCTTCACGCCAAACAGGCCGTAAATCTCACCAGAATCTTCGCCCCAATACCAGAAACCGCTATTTCCAAATTCCTCGCCGTCTTCTCCGATGCTGTAGAATGTTTTGCTTCCGGTAGTGGCAGTGGCATTTGCATGCCGGAAACGTCGTGGCTTGGGAGGATACCAGATCCGTACCGTCTGTACCCTGGCTCTTCGAGGACCTCCTGTTGAAATCGTTATTTCTTCGTCCCTAGGGGCATACGGCATGGGTTGTTGAGCGGCTTTTACAATCCTTGGATTTTCGTGGACGCTGCTTTGGTACCCTCCTAAAGCTACCTTCAGCATAGACGCTGAAACGGGGTCATCTGTATTTAACATACAATGCTATTGGAAGAAAACAGCACCGTGTTTTTCGCAAAGCTTACCTGTGATCTCTTGGCCACGTTTGCTGCAAGATATCCTGCGTATGTGAGCAAGAGGTTGTGAGGAATTCCTTGGAATTTTATGATCGATGGTGTCTCTTCTGCTTATCTGTTGATACTTTTGATAAAAGTCTATGCATAAAAGCTCCAGTGACAGTTGGGAGCTTTCAATGTTCTTCTGAGTGAATTCTTGCTGGATAACGACTAATTCCTGAGAGGAATCTCGAAGAGATTTGATGCACTCTAACTCTTGTTTGGAGCGATCCAGTTTCTTTCTGATAAGAAACTGCAGAAAAGCTTCTATCCGTTGAATACAAGACCGTATCTCGTTCTCTTCCACCGTCAACCATCTCCTTTCTGCATTTCTTTCCTTCTCGCTCCTGTTGACGTCGTCATCTTCATCCTGCTGCTTCTCTGAGGATGCAAGAGCCCCACGCAAGTTTCTTGCCGTACGTCGTCGTTTCAACGCAATGGAAGTACTTTTCAACACCTGAGTGCTTTCTGAAGGTAAAGCTGACTCGTCCGCATCCTGGGGGTTTCCATTGTCGCCAGAGAGCTTCCGTAATTTGTCAAGTCGTTTATGTATAAACAGTAATACACGTTTACACTCAGATAGGTGCTCCAAGCCTTCTTGTAGCTTTTGTTTTTCATATTCCTGTCTTGATGCAATGCCACTCTTAGCGGTCTCCGTCCCTCGCGCTGAGCTACGCAATGCCCTGGAGACATCAGTGAGAAAATTTCTCAAACCCTCCCCTGACGTTATGCGAGACTGTAAGACGTTAAATCGAAACTCCAAGCGGAAGCGCTTTTCTTTTACGAAAAAGTCAGATAAGTGAGGTAACTCAGCGAATTGCCTATTCATGCGGGAGTGACATTTCCTCCATCTCTGCAGACTTAAGGTAGTCTCCACCGTCAAGCGATGGAGTCTTCCCGTGTTGTTCGCTGCTAGTAGAGTGCAGCATTCGTTTAGTCCCTTCAGAACACTTCGACTTCGAATTGAACCAAGATAGTAACGTTGAAAAAGTTGAAACAAGAAGGCACGATCGTGGAAACCATCTCGGAAATCTTGCAATTCAAGGACGTTCATGCATACGCTATTATACCGGATATGTTGTCTCCGGAGATCACGTGCCAGGTGTTCTTCCGGAACATCAGCTTGGTCCCACTCTTTAAGTAGCCGTACGTCCTTTATCTGCCCTGTTAACGATGCACGACGCATCGCTGCCGATTGTCTTCTCGTCGGCTTCTTAGTTTTCTGAATCGAGTATCCACCAGGATTGCTAAATCCGTACCAATCAAGCATTTCACTCGCTGTGGGACTGTGCTCAGCGGCGAACTGAGTAGCAGTTACCGAATGAATTACTTTGGACTCCTTTTGTCTACATAGCATCCCTAATGTGGACTTCTTCGTAGATATCCTAATCAGTCCCATTAAGTCATATCCGCGGTCTAGCCCATAGAGAACAATTTCCTGTTCGTTCTTGTAAGAAAACATTGACTCGAGCATAGTCACAGCCTTATCTATCTGCTGCTTTAGATTGTCATTCAAAACGCTCTCTGCCGAATCCGGCAAGGATAATGCGTCAAGGGTATCACATATATACTGGACTGTTTTCTTTTTCTCCTCCACGTATTTGCTGTATTTTCCAACCTTGCTTACCTCTTGTATCCATCCCAATAGTTGTTGTGCGTTGCTCAGCAACCTCTTTGTCCGTTCTAAGCCGTAGACTCCAGATGACACCGTCTCCTCGGTTCTTAGCACAAGGGCTTCCCCCGCACTTCTTAAGTACCCCTCAGCAGTTTTGATAGCGGCTGCCAACTGTAATTTGAGAGCATAAATTCTTGCAGAATGCATTCGAGCAATACTTTGTATCAGAACAATTGCCCAGAGCTGTTTTGCAGAGTGCATGCCGGCATCTCCCCACTCGTAAAACTTTCTTCTGTTCCACTTTCCTTCAGAATTCCTGTACGACAGGTTCTCGAGCCGCTGTGTTTCTCTAGCTGCCATTTTAGCGAACAATAGATACCGTATTTTCCTTTGGAAAACTTTTAAACGCCGTTCCCATACTTTAACTTCAGCCTGACTGAGCCATTGCTGCTTTCGTTCTTGTCTCAAATGTCGATTACAGATGAACAGTTCCAACTCCGGCTTCAGAGTACGCAATGCAGCACTCGCGAGTATCTTTGGATCTAACACCCCGTGAAGTCTTTCCAACGAAGTCAGTGCCTTTCCCATCAACATAGGAAGCTCGCTTGAAGTACCTGTACGAACATCTGTCAAAAAGTCGTTCCTGTCTACAAAAGAAGGTCTCTGTGCTTTCCCTGGAACCAAAACACGTGCAACTGAAGTCCTCACGATTCCTGAACTGACCCTATAAGGATAAGGCCTAAACGGTACGAGTTGTGAGCTACCGGGGACTGCCTTCCTTCGTAGAGACGGATTCAGGACGCTCTCAGTTGCTGGCAAGTGCTTATTTGCTGGCCACGCACCAGGAGTACCCTCGATCAGGCCAGTGGACGCCTCGGCTCCTTCGGGATCAGCAGTTCCTTGAGCAACGAGGGTCAGCCTCCGCCGCTCTTCACGCTTGCGTCTTCGCAACTCTTCCTTGAGGTTTCTACTTTCTTCCAAGCGCTTTGCCGCTGAATCAAGATTAATTCCAAACGCTTTGCTGAACGCTGCTTTTAGTTTCCGAAAGCCTCTGGTAGCAATTCTGGTCTTGCGTTGCTCAACGCTTTCCATGGGCTCCCAGAGGAGGCCGGGATAATTCGCCACAGGCCCCTTGAGGTATGGTCTCAAATCTGCGGAGCGCACAGCTTTGGGCTGCCCGCAAACGCTTGTAAGCTCCGTCATGAACTCCGAGAGCATTGCGGGAGAAACGTCCACGCGTTGGTAGTGTGACTCTCCGAGGTTAACTTCATGCTCTCTAAGAAAAACATGCCCATGAGCGCTTATCCTCTTCAGCAGCTCACTGTCGTTGATATATGATATTATTGTTCTTATTTCCTGTGGCTTCGCGTCAACGGTTCGTTCCCCAGGGGAAGATGGGAAGGAACGTTGAGGTCCGGAGTCCTTTGAGACGTTCGCTCCGGCCTCAAAGAAGGTAGCAGCCTTTGTTACCGTTTCACCTAGTATCTCAGGACCATCCACAGGAAATGCAAATTGTACTCGTAGCTTTCCATCCGGATGATACTTGGGGTGAAGTTTCCTAAGCATTGCAGCCTGTCTCTCATCCTCCCACCGCCCAACAAGAGTCTGAAGCCTAAGCCATTCTAAACCTAATCGCTTCCAGATTCTCCGTGCCGCCGAATCCAGCAACGACACTGCTAGGTTCTTTGTGGCCGTCCTGTTTTTTATGCCTGTGTTCAATTTTGCTCTCTTTCTGCATCGCAACGTCAAAAGGCATCTGCGGCTCCAATATTGCAACTGCTTGACAGCTGCATCCCTTCTCTCCGAGTTCCGGGAGGACGTGTGTCGGAGGAACTTCGAAATCGTTCTGCTGGCAGAATTTGCCTTGAGCCAGTACCTGATGCGTATCCGCCTATCAACAAAGTACCTAATTTGCGGTTTCGAGCCGGTGAAATGCCGAAACATGCGTTGAATCATTACGGCGCATTTCCGCTCGATACCCAATCTCATCAATATAGCATCTGTCCTGATATAGTATTGCGAACCGACAATGGGATACATCCCTACCATAGCGCTCCGAGGAAGTGATTTCTCGTTCGGAAGAGCGACTGACTTTTGTTTTGACCCTTTTGCCCCCTCCGGATCTACCAGTGTCTTACCGATATTGAAATTACTGAATGGACCTTCGGTCTCTCCGGGAAACCCTGGAGGCTGAACGGGACTGAATGGTGTCTCTCCCAGGTTCTGAGGAAGCAACGACGTAGGCACACTCTCTATGCTTTGTTTCCCTTCCTTCACGCGAGAAGTACTTTTGTTCAGTGTATCTCTTGATCTCGTAGTCCTACTGGTATTCTTCGTTTTGTCCGTAGCTTTTGAGCGCTCGGTAAGCCTCACTGTAAGGTCCCGTCTACTGCTTCCTTTCAAGCCGGACCGTGATTTCGTGGAAGGTTGCTCCAGCTGGCTGGAGCCGGGTCCAGACATTTGTGAGCTACCCCATACCTCTAACTGCTTATCTGTTTCCTGTGATGTACCAAACTCTTCGTTGGTCGGTTTCGACTGTTCATTAAGCAAGGCTTCATCGGAGCTTTCCAGTTCCAGGACCAATTCAGCGAATGGCCGAGAAGAAGCAATAGTTGAGACATCTTGTACCGTGGCACCATCGCAATTTGTGGCGTCCAAGAACAAGAGGTTGGGAGATTCAGAAACAATAACCCTAAACTGTTTTCGATTAAACTGGCCACTCTGTCGCACGAATAGTCGGCTGAGAAACTGGAAGATGGCCTCGCAAGGCTTTGGGCCACGCTCGTCTTGGCGTATATGAAAGAGACTTTCTAGACTTTCAGTTTTGTTCATGGTAGCGGCCAATTTTCCTCTCAACTCACGGTACAAGTCTCTTTGGTTTTGATTTTGTTGTGTTTGTGCCGGTCCCACCTTGATCCCTGCGAATTCTCCAGTAATTGCAAACCCCTCACGGTCTAGTGCTTCCCGAGCGCTCAGAGAGTGTTCCAGTTTATAAAGCCCATCCTTCTTTGCGTCGTATTCACAGAGCGGGATCCGCCGGCCCGAAATGTCTAGCTCTCTGAGGAAGGGACAATACAGCCCAATGGTTAGCAAGAAAAGAAACATGTTCCCCTTGTAACCAAAAGCGGGGTATGATGTTGGATCGTCTGAATTAGTTTCGTCTCCTCGCAGAGGAATCGGTGGCATATTTACGTCCGGAACTCTCTTCGCACATTCGAGTACTTCGATAGATCGACATTGTCGGCATAAAAATAGTAAAGACCCATCTCTTATCTCCTCTGAACAAAAGCTAAGTCTCACTTCCCTCAGTGATGTGCAGTTTGATGCTAGAGCTACAATCGCGGTATTGGAAACCCCAGTACATCCTGTAACGTCAATCCTTGTTAAGTCTGGGCATTGTTCGGATAGCAGTGTAACTGAGTCATTATCAATTCCCGGTATCCATCTGAAACAAACCGAGGAGAGGCTAAAATTGTTTTCGTGGAGGTTCTGGAATGACCTCACTGTTACTTGGTGGAGACCTTCGATGCTTAAATCCCTTATATCACCACAAGTGCGTAAGAGACCAATTATGTCCTGTTCTTGGATGCCTGGACACCCAGAGAAGTTGATACTCTCAAGGAGAGTCCACTGAGGATGGAACCCCTCTAGCTCACGGCGTCTTTTTTCTCGCTTTTTCTCCGCTATGCTGTCGTCAGGGTCGAAACCGTCGTTATCTACCGGAAGCTTTTCATCCATAGCTAATTGTCGCCGGTCGCGGCGCTTCAGACCCTTCTGAATTAAAAGCGAGAGTCCCTCCACAAAACTGTGATCATACTTCTTAGCCGGAATATGACTCTGACCTTTCAATAACCTAGCACGCTTAGCGAGCTCGTAAGTAATGTCCTCGTCCACAATTGGCGAAGAAATATTGAAACAGTACGACATGTTCAGCGTTTTAAGGTGTCGACCGAAAACTGCTAAGGCGGTAGTCGAAGCAGCGGTTAGCTTCGGACAGTGGCCACATCGCAGATGCTCCAACTGCTTGCAGTTGTACACCAGTGAAATTAGCGCCGTATCGGACACACCGATACATCCCTCAAGGTCAAGTCTCCGTAGAGAAAGTTGAAGCTGTATATTAGCTCCCATTAGCGACTGCTTCAGCCACTCTCCATTGCCCAGTCCCTCTCCCACTGGGACAGATATCCTTACGTAGTATCCTTGTTCTTCAAGACGATATGCGTCTTCAGGGAACTCGCCCTGAAGCAACGAATTTCTCATACTCGAGACAGTGTCCTTTAAGGTTTGTGCGTCTTCTGCTACATCTGATCTCGATTTAGAATGCCGCACTACTGCACTCCATTCGACAAACGCCTCTCGATACGCTGTTGTGCATTTCTGGGAGAACGAAGCCTTTGCTGTATCGAAGGAGGATGTGGTGTAGCCAGTTTTTGCTGTCCTGCTTGTTCTGCTGGTCTGTGCATTCGTTATTCTGGATGTAATTCCTCTCGGATGGTTCTCAGGCTGAGGAACTGATGCGTCTTGTAAGTGTTCTTGCACATCAGACTTCACCGTTTCGAAGTAGTCCGATGCGTCTGAACTCCCATAAAGTCCTCTTCCCACACCTCTACATGCAAGACGCTGCAAAGGGCAGGAAGCTAATAGTCTGAGTAAGTCTCGGTATGATACATGTGGGCACCAGGATATATCGAGTGTTGACAAGCTTGGACAGAAAGTGGCTACGTCTGTAAAGCACTTTCCGTCCACGAAAGCACAACCGCGCAGATCTAGAGATCGTAGATAGTTGCAACTCCTTGCTACGGACGACACTACGCTATCGACGACATTGTCCGAGAAGCTTAAGTCCAAGGTAATCAAATTGACGAAACCAGGTCCTTGGAGCAACTTATTTGCTGTAGCACTATTTAACCCAGAAGCCTTAGGGATAGACAAATGTCGCAGGCAATGACAATGCTGAGATATTTGGCCGAGTATGACTTCCGTTACTGAAGAACCTTGAAGTTGGCTGAATCGTATGACTTCAACTGTTTGCCAAAACTCATCTAATTCTCGAAAGAGGGCGGGTGAGAGTTTCCACGGTCTAAAATCTACTTCTGTCAGTGGCCAACCAATTATCGAATTGGCAGAGGGGACGACGATTTCGTTGATTGCCTTATGTTTTGGCAGTTCTTTGCGGCTAAGTGTGTTAACTTTTCTCGAGGAATTGCTCAAGAGATGCAAGTTCCCCCACGGTCTGTCCGTCCCATCCGGACACAGAGAATACACCCAAGAGCATCCTGCGCGATTACGAATTTCAGCCAAGTCCCATGATTCATCAAACGACGATGTTGCCCTGCTTTCTTCCAGTAACACCTCTTCATCGGTCTCCAGGTAGGCATCCTCATTAAATCTATACAGTTCCAAGGGCACATTCACTTTGTGTACAGCCAAGCCGGTGGAAGGCGTCACCGGGAGCTCAGAATGAGGTTCCGCGGGCAACGAGGCGGCACCCCAGAGAAGCCTCTGTATGGCTAAGGAATTCATTATTAGGTGAGAATCTGCTGAAACACTGGGTGCTTTGGGCTCGCCGTCGAGCCTATTCCGAAACGTCACCGTTACAGAGAAACAGGGGTTATGAAACACGGGTACAGACTCCAGCCATCGGGAGAATAACAGCAACGGATAGTACGGCGCGTTTTCATATTCCACAGGAATCGCCATTTCAGGAGCAAGAGAAGCTAAGCGGTAGTTCTTTAGAGCGTACTGGTTCCCAACAGCTGGAGGGGGTCCTACACCTGCACGGACAGATTCTTTCTCTTCAGCAAGACGGGACCTCTTTACTGTAGATGCGGTGATCACTGATCCTCGATTAGAAAGAGCGGACGGAGCCCTTCCCGGAGAAGATGACCGAAGCCCAACTGTGTCTGTCTCTGGTCGGTCGGAGAGGGTATCGGCGTTACATGAAGCAGGGGAGTCTATGGTTGTTGGGGATTGGCGACTTGGAGTAGGTGTCAACCTATAGTTTGAAGACTTCTTGCTATCCAGTTGATCCGTAGATCCATGTGTTTTGAACTTTTTCCGATCCCATCTAGTTCCCGGCAACCGATAGTCGGCCGCATTGTACACTTGGAGTTGAAGATTTCGTAAGCGGTACTGGTGCGCTTGCGGAATTCTACCCTTCCTATCGCCCCTCAATCCTGCTCCGAGGTAGGAGTCTTCTATTGACGTCTTAGCCACTGCCTGGCCACCCTGTGAGTTGTCGTTGTCGTCTTTAGGATTTACGCCTATTGTAAAGGAAAACTCCGGTGCTGTCGCAACGGCCGGTATTGTTAAACTATCACTGTGTTGGTCCCCAGAATTTGCAAACGACGCTAGTTTCGCCCCTCGATGCACAGTCTGAAAAGAGAGGGGAGTAGCCTCCTCTAGTTTGGAACTCCCTTCCGTTGAAAACCGACTCAAAAGCTTCCTCACTTTTTCTCGGCTCTCAACCCTCTCGGACCTCCGTTTGGACTCCGTTCTCGGATAGTTGAGCAAAGGAGAGTTTACCGACTTGGTTCGTGGCATATTCTGTTCCTGTAAGTCTTTGCTTGTGAGATACCTAAAGGGCCATTGCTTTTCACTGGGTATTCGCGCCTTCATTAGCTCTACTTTCCGTTTCGCTATCTCTTCAATGCTTCGTTGCTCCATTAGAGATTTTCTTCGCTTGAAACCTGGTGGACGGGCAACGTTTACGTTCACATACGAATGCTACATGGGATATACGATCCGACTTACTTCCGGACTTCGGCCTGCTTTCTTGTAGCTTTGCACTCGCTTTTCGCTTAAGCTCCGATACTGTGGATGATTTGGTTGTCTCTGAAGCAAGGCTGAAAGTGTCATCCCCTTCATCGACCTCTAGGCCAGTTGCCTCTAAGGTCGCCTCATTCGTTGCCGTTAGATACTCTGCAGAGGGAACTAGATGCAAGAGTGATAACCGTACAAAACCAGGGCCTGTAATTCAAAGGCATCTATCCATACCGTATAGTTCTGCATTGTCGATGCTCTCTATTAGTTTGATATCAGTTGCTTCGTCTTCTGCCTTCCCGTAGGAAGGCGAGACCAAAGAAGGAAGTCTCCTCTCGTCCATTGTTATTCCTCCCTCCTTCCGCTTAGGTAGCTATCTTGGACAGATACATTGGACATGTAAACAAGACGGGAGTATACCTAAGGAATGGGTAAAGCAAATGCTCTAACGTCTACAATGAACTTGGCCTTGTTTAGGAGCCTTTATCGGGCCAAATAATACGGGCTACAAATTAGTCTTCCCTGTAATGAGGGCCACAAAACTCATGCGACTTCTTATTACATCACAAAATCTAGAGCACTTGTATAACGAGTGTGTCATGATGTATGTATCGTCCGTATGTGCTTCAACGAATTCTCCCTGTGATGATGAGAGGCAACGGATCACACATCGAAACGCATCAATGGACAACTTTCAGCAGATACAGTCGTTGAAAAGTATTAATGAATTAGGACACAGCAAATATATGTTAGGAAGCTGTTCACCCTTTAGATAGAGATCATCCAAGTATAATCTCGCTAGTGGAATTAGTGCGCGCAGAAGGCGAAGTAAGGTGTGTAATTCTTTTTTCCTTCATACCATGTGCACAACGCTTGTTTATCCGGTGTTCCTCGAAATCATAGATATCCATTTGACCGTGTAATCCATTCTCAGAGCTAGAAGAAGAAAGGACAAAGAAACGATGGAGAACAGTACCACAAGTTCGGAGAACTCTGACGCAATTTCAGTACGTGCAATGTGATTTCATCTTACATAGCTAATAACTGTTCATTTTTCTCTATATGCGCTATATTGATACTATCAGGAAGCTTTGGAATTGTTCTCAGCCTTGGAAGAGCGGAACATGCTCTCTGCTAAGGAGAAAAGTTGCCTCAAGAACACAGTGATGGGGTCCAATGGCAAGGTGTTGGCCGTTCTCACAGCTGCTTTAGACCTCCTCAAGAAGGAGGTTAAAGAGAAAGCGAACACAGAAAATGCAGCCGATGCTGCAAAAAATGATCTATCTATAAGCGAGTGCTTAGCAGCCGCAGAAGGAACGGAAGCAATTAAGGAGTTTCTGGAAACCATCGGCGTCATCATAGCTTGTTATAATGACTAGGTCGATCATACACTTTTCTCTCTTCGCATCCTATTTATTTTTTCTCTTTCGGACGCTCCTCGATCTGGATGAGCTGGCACTTGACTCTTGGCGAACAGTAGAGCGTCCTCGAGGGGTTGATACCGTAGAAGACACCTCTGCGCCATATTCGACTTCAGCTTCAGAGGAGGAAGAGGTGGTCTCATCGTCATCGTCTCCTACGCCTTCTACTGCTTTCGATGCTAAGTGGTCGTGAACCGTGTTATCAATCAGGCTCATGAAAAACCACACAATCATCGCAAAAATAAATGCTTGCCAGGCCAGATTGAGCCAGCTCGAGCTGTGCAAGAAATCGTCGCATCCCTCCTTGCATGCTTCTACTCCCGTTCGAAACGTCTTCTCGCAGCATTCATGACAACGCCTTAAATCTTCCACGGGTATTGCTAAAGTGCCATGTTTCCTATCCGCTTCTAGCTGCACTGCACTGCTGTTCTGAATAGCTCTCAACGCAGCCTCGCCTCTTAGAATGCTATTCTTTTGGTGAGATGCCCAACATGTCTTGTACTGGCTGGCTACAAATGTCGACTGGAAGTCATTTAGCAAATGAACAACTTTTGTAGCAAGTGTACGGATGTTTTCTTTAAGAGCTTCGAGGGTAGCCGGATTGAATACAGTGGCATAGAAAACAGCTTGAATCATCACTTTGATACAAGCCTTGCCAATCACAGTAGCCCCAAAAAAAGTCCAGAAGGGAATACCAAAAGTTCCGCAAGTTAATCCAGCAAGGTCGAAGAGCGGATTAGGTATAGACGCCGCAAGGAGAACAGCCCAAAACCCATAATACTGTATACTATCATAGACCATCATTTTCGCTCTGCGAAGGAAAGAGTTTTAGTTGTGACAGCCTTGAGTCCAGAATTCTGCAGACCACTTACCGATCGAAGGCTGAAATATTAGCAGCGTGGTGATTGCGATGATGCTTTCCCTTAATTTGTTGTACTGCCTTTTGTGTACCGTTGCCGACAGCCTGAAAATTGTGTTGAACGTCGCTAGATTCTAGAGTCTCTATTTCAGCGAGTTCTTCTAGCTTCCTACCACTCTGCGAACCAGTCCGTCACCCAGTCAGCAATGTATTCCGTCTTGATTCGATTGCGCATTACAAAGCTGTCTTTACGTACCCGTTGGGCTGCGCGAGCAACAAAATATGGTGGCAATTCTCCCAAAGCAGTGCCTAAGCCCCAATAGAAACAAGGGAATGCCACTTTTCGCAGAATTTGCCAGATCGACACATCTTCACCCGCCGCACCAGCGCTGTGTAGAACGTGGAGATATTGTCACCCATATAATAAGCTCATATCCCCACATTAATATCCAAGAATTCCCACGCACCTAAGGTCCTCTGGGCAATCGAATGCATCATCTTCGTATTCGTTTGTGAGGTAGTCAGATATCTTCGCCGAGAACTTGATGGATCGGCACATCACTGCTGCATTAGCTACCATGATAATATGCGGTCCCAGCCTCAATAAGAACGTATGAAGTCCGGAACCTGTAACAGCATAGACTAATTATTCCCAGTCTCTGGCGGATTCCTGAGGTTGACTCGGGGGCTTACCTAGTCCCACAGAGGACAGTATGCCCAACAGTGTCCAATAGATGACATCTCCCCCCTTCTGCACGGTAGAATACAATGCAAATGAGTGCGCCGCTAGACACACAAATTCGGAAGCAAAGGCGCTGCCGTACATGCTTAATCTGGTCAGCTAAGAGCTCCATGGACGGGGGAGGGAAGCGCAACAGGAAGTATGCACTGAGCGCCGCCATGAGGCTTGCTAAGACCAGTCCGAGGTGCTGAAGGGCCCATAGCAGAGTACTTGTCGTTCCACTCCACACGCACTTGGCAAACAGCCTTAAAGTCTTCAGGGGCTTCCGTAATAAAGTGGTACGCTCAGCCTCTTCCAGAGCCTGTTGTCGTCGTCGCCGCTGCTCTTGAGTACTATCACCCCCATTGGGATGTCGCTGCTGCGATTTTTGCTTTGTTTTCGGAGGCATCGTCTGTGTGTATGTATGTAGAGTTTCTCATCCACAATATCTACGGTACAAGTTCACTAAAATCAACTCAAATTGGTCCGGACACTCTGGAGTAACTAGAGTTTGAACTCCAGAGTTTGGAATTCATCCCATCTCAAGTTGCGACAAACAAGCGAAGAAGTGGTGTGTCATTCGGAACATCCGGAGAGAAGCAGAGTTATTGAGTGTATTCAGTTTTAAGCAACTTCTTTTTTTTTTTCTGTTTTTCTCCTCATACAAACTTTAATGATGAGAATTTTCTCCAATCCCGCTAGAATGGAAACGAGTGAGAAGTACAACGTTTGACTACATCTTTCGGAGGGCCATTACTGGATAAATTTCACTGTTACTACATCCAAAATGTAAGAGTTCTGAGGAGCGGGAATAGTACCTGAACACGACGCCAATGAATGACGGTGTAAGGAGACGTTTATGACAAAAAATAGCTAGTTATGGACGGTACGTCTTCATGATGAGCTACATGGTGCGGTAGACGGCGAGGGTGAATCCTTCCCGAAAGCGTTCAAGCATGCAGAACGTCCGTGGATAGTCAGGATGGCACGTTCGCTTAGCGATTATCGATATCCGGATAGCTTGCATCACATCGCATTCTGGTAGGCTTGTCTGACGGCCTGCAAATGGCGCTGACGTCGATTGTATCCTGCAGTCTTAGGCCTCCTTGGAGGACGCACAGGTTTATTACGAGCAACTCGCGAAGCTGTGGCCGGACGGGTACTTTCTTCATTTCTGTTTTTCTCCGCCGTAAAATCGCCGTTGGAGCGGAACACACGAACAGCGGAAGTGGATCTTGGATCCGTGTCATCAGTAGCGGTTGCAATGCTGTACTCACTCCGGTATTGGCCTTGGTGAGGTGATCCGATTCCGGAGTAAGCAGGTGAGGCATTAGTTTCATTTATCTCCTCGCCTTCTCGAACAAAGCCAAACGATGGTAGGATGCCTGCTTCGTTACTATGACAAACTCGAGGTTGCTGTCCACGCCCTTCACCATCACGTACATCCCCTCCAACCTGTCGTTTCCGCTTCTTCATTCTTTTCAGTTTTTTCTTTCTCCTTTTCTTCTTTGGTTTACCATCTTCGCTCCTTCGTTCATCACCAGGCACGACTTCGCTCCTCGAGGAGGCTGGCCTGCTTGATCTGCTACGCATCTCCTGCCCAAACATGCCATTTTCGATGTCATCGTACAAGAAGTGATCAATTATTTTCTGTCGATACTTAGCCGGTGGGGTATAGTCAAGGAGATGTTTCGACTTCTCGATTTTCCATGGCTTCCCCGTTGGAGATCGCACAGAGTCAGTTAACACAACAGTATGACTGCTACCACAAGCTACAGAAAGTACGTGCATGCCCACAAAAGAGTCTAGAAGCACAGGAACTGTGAAAATAGAGTACTTTTGCATCTCCTTCTCTTCACGAACACCTCGTGCCAAGGGCATGGCTCGTCTTGCGGATGAAGATGCCGTGGTTGGTCTTTCCTCGAATTGGCTCCGCTCCTGCTTCCTGAAGATACGACATAACTTTTTGTTCGTTTTTGCAATTCGGTGGACGGGAAACCCGAGCGATCCGAATTCTCCGTTTCCACAAACGTACAGTGCTCCCAGTTCCTGAATATCATACGATATATACTGACTATGGCTAGGTAGACATGACGCAGAGACAGCAAGGCCACTTACAGAGATGAAAACGGAATGGTTTGTTCCGAGTTCAACATCCGCAATCGCTTGCGAATTTTCCAGAGGCCACACCACTTCCGGGAGATGTACGTCCTTCGTATTCCCAAGGCCCAGTTGTCCATGCCTGCGACGAGAGAAGAGAGAGGTCTGGATAAAACAATGGCGGTTGATCACAGCGACACAGCACGTACTCATTTGATCCCCATATCAAAACTTTCTTGTCTTCTGTAAGTGCTGCCGTGTGGGATCCGCCACAACTGGCCTTGCGTATACGACAGCACCTAGACTGGGATAGTTGGTCCAAAGTACGTGTCCCTCGCATTGTTTCAGCAAGAAAACGAGAAATGCTAATGCTCTCCACTAACGCTGGAGAAGCTCTATTGACAGTATTCCCTAAGCCGAGTTGGCCTCTTCTGCAAAAGCAACAAATAAAAGCAATCGTTTATACATGATTCATAAGGCCCGCATATAAACGTACGAGTTTAGCCCAAAAGTATACAAATCCCCTGAACCGACAACGCAAGTACTGTGAAATGTTCCCGCATCTATGTGGTAAGCCGACTCAGGAAGAGATACCCTCATGGGATGGTAGACATATTTAGGCGCTTTGTCTCCAAGGCCCAACTGTCCAGCAACATTGGAGCCACATGAGTAAACGGCACCACTAACTAGCAAAAACAGAGTATGGTCAGCCCCACATGCTACATCCACGACCCTTCCACAGTTTCCAAGATACGAGACAACTCTTGGGACGGGGACGTCTTCCTTATCGTAAAACTGCGCATGCCTTCTATTCTTCTTAAAGTCCAATGGCTGCTCTTCCCCTTTCCATGTGTTCTTCTCATACAGTTTTACCAACCCTCCGAACCTGTTCACGTCATCGGGGATTTCCGTGTCTTCGTCGTACTCGTCATCATCTCCATAAGCTGAGGTACCATGTCCTGTTTGTCCTTCCTTGGATCTGCCCCAGGTGAAACAATCTCCTTCCACAGATACAGCCGCCGAGTGGTTCGCCCCTGTATAACGAGTATCCATATCCAGCACTGTGGCGAAAGCCATCTCATTTAACATTGCTTACCTCCAGCTACCTTCACTAGCGGAGCATGGACAACGGACCGAACGAGGGAGGGAACGCGCGCGTCAGCGTTATCCCTGCGGCCTAATTGTCCATGGAGTCCTTTCCCCCATGCTAGCAACGTACCTCCAGAGACAATAGCTGCAGAAGAATCGGTAGCTGCCTCTGATACGAGTGGCACAACGGCGGGGACACAGAACTTACCAAGCGTATGATTTTGACCCACAGCAATGTGGGCAATCCTTGTAACCGTCTCGGCCATGGCAGCTGCTTGCGAGATACGATGGAAATTTTGCGTTTCCTCTCCGTCATTTGGCTCGTTTGATTCAGAGTGACTATCCCCTTCTGTTGCCGACAATTCATTTTCATCTTTGGCTTTCGCATCATTAGCTACCTCTGAATGGAACTTGTCGACCTCTTCCTGCTTGACCCGTTCGACCTCTCGCTGTTTCTCGACAATATCAGTGAGCTTCTGGCGCAGTTTTTTTTGCTCCGCTTTTTGCTCTCTCACAGTTTTTCCTTTACGGAATACTCTGTGTGTCTTTTCAGAGTCTGCAGCGTTGCGGAAATTGTATTGCACATCGCCAGTGCTAGCTGTGCGCGGAGTGGTGTGGGATTTAAGAACTCCGAGCTCTTGCTGCTCACTCCTTTGTTCAATTTTACTCCTGCGAAATCTCCTGGCTATATTGATGTTTATGAAGAGAGCCGCTGCCGCAACAGATCCAAAATCACCTCCTACCTGATCCGCACCGTAAGCTCGATTGGACGGGCGAATTCCTTGTGGCCCCAACTGCTCCGTCTTATTCTTCAATGGTTGATCCGCTCGAAGAAACGGGGCAGTGGACCCATTTTCTATCGATTGAGAACTGACGGACTCTTCCACCGCTTCTACAATGTCACTGCCATGGTGTACACGATGACTTCCGTCAGCTAGAGGATCATAGTCTGCATCGTACGGAGTCTTCTCGAGCGGCGTTCTTCTCTTAGATTCTAGTATACGGTTATCTGTATATACTTCATCCACCACGCGCGTAAGTCGCAATAAACGTTCATTTTGCCCTCGTTTACTGGCCTGTCGTTCCTTCCAAGATTGAGCAAGCATCTCCTTGGGGTTGAGACCGAGTGCAGCATAACGATCAATTGAAGACACTTTGGCATCACCACTGCTGTTGACGTTCTCTCTGTTCATGGTTCCAAATAACAATGCTCCCGCTACGCGATTTCGTCGCAGTGCACGGTCAAAGGGAGCATTACAGTCAGTCTTTTTGTCACCAGGACGCTTTGCAGAATCACTGGTCGGTGTGTTAGTGTCCTGTCGCGTATCGGAATCGTCAGATGAGTGAAGAACTCTCCTGTGCTCGGCGACAGCCTTAAGCTGTTGCTTCCGCAAACTAATTTGTATGACTATAGAGATAGCTGTCTCGTCAATGTCTTCCCCGGTTTGACCCAGGGCTTTTTCCAAGCTTTGTAGAATCGGGTCAAACGTATACAGCAGGTTGTGATCGTAACTGTGTCGAAGAATATGAAGTTGCTTCTCACGCTCGTCAACTCTTGATAAATTCCATAAATCCCAGTCTTGAAGTACCGGATTTGGATTGTACAAGTCTTTATCTGGGAAAGCGTTTCGTTCGCTTCCATTGCCTTTAAGTTCATGGCTAGTATGTTTGGGATTTGGCATAGTCCTTTCGTAACGCTGAATCTCTTTAAATATCAGATGCTCAACGCCACCCCCCTCAAGCTCTTGCTCAGCTTCGGACAATATTCGTCGAATTCGCGACGTGCTCATGTGAGAAAGACGCCGTCTTAGTTCTGCCACGTTTCCTGTGTTTAAATTAGGCAGCAACTGACTTTTAGAAAAATCTCTCGCTGCGCTTTGGTCTGTCAGTTTTCTGTTGATGAATTGGCCAATCACCGAACGGATAGTTTCACCACGGCTAACTGTCTGAGCTGTCGCAGAGCTGTTTCCAACACCTGTGGATGCTTTTCTTTCTTCCTTCTCGCCCGACGACTCGCACTCGCTCGTTTCGAAACTTTGACTCGAAGATTGAGGAGAAATGACATCCCTGTCTGAGCCTTCGGTAGTCTTCCTAGGACTTCCGAAGCTCCCAAAACTTCTAGGGCTCGTAGGACTAGCTGGTCCCCAAAATGAGAACGGGTACTCTTGCGTACTGGGACTCTCTTCTTCGTCATTGTCTGAAGTCTTAATATCTCCCACAGATCCTGAAGGAGAGTGAGGCGAATCAAGAGGTATAACCAACCGAGGTATTGCAGCATCCTTGCTTGGCCCGCGATGCCTTCTGGAGATGCTTCGTTCGTAAACTGGTGCCGCATATAAAGGTGGTCTGCGGTATTTCATCCTCGACAGCCCGAAATATTCAATGATATCGGCTCGAGTAGTACCGCTCTTTGTATCACTACCTTTCACATGTTCCTGGTCAGAAGGGGTAACCTCGAGAACTGGCTCATCCAACTCCTCTCTAGACTGACTTCCTCCAGGCCGGTCTTGATCTTTCGAAGTCTTGCCGTCCGTTCGCACAAAGAAGAGATGTTGAAAAGATTCTTCGGGTAATTCGTCAACGGGTTTAAGGTCTGTTTTGCTCGGTTCTTGCGCCTTCGAACAATTATCTGTGTTTTCTTCTGAATAGTCCTCAGTCGAGAAAGATGAATCCCACTGGTCCTGCCAAAGACGAGTATCCACAAATTCCCAGCTAGCCAAGTGGTTACCATCTGTAATACTTTTATTCTTCTTTGCGCTGTTTGTCTCGAGCATCTGTCGCTGGAACTCTAAGAGGCCGCGGTCAAGGCCATCTACGCTCTGATCAATTTGGTTGGAGCTAGTAGTCACGAATCGAGGCTCTTTTGGACGTTCCGAAAGGCTCGACACATATTGACAGGACAGCCGTTCCTGCAGTTCGAACCTTGCCCTTTCTTGATCTTGTGCAACGGCCGAAGCGAGGTCGAGGTTTCCAGAAGACACGGCAAGCCGAACCCAGGGGTTCATGTGCCAAATGAATCTCGGATGGCAAATCAGTCGACGAGCTACATTCTCCCTTCCTACAGGATCTTCTATTGGCTTCCATCTCGATAATTCTTCAGAAGTACCGCCGATATACTTCCCCTTCCCAAGTTTGTTTTTGATAGTCCGAAGCACCTGCAAAAACGCACCCAGATTGGCAATTGAGTTTGCACTGCCAGAGGACGCCTATTTCCTTACTCTGTGTAGCAGCCGCGGAAATGGTAGTAGCGTGACTATTTGTGGCGTAAAAATTGACGTGCTTTTGAGCGCCCCTGCCACAGACCTCGATTGTCCCGTGGACGCAGCAAATGGGTTCCCGACATGTTGAATCGCCTCGTGTACCGCCTTGTGCATCACTTTATTCTCTGAATGAGTCAGTTCCGGCGTATTGCAGAAGCTCATCATACTGTCTAATGCCTCTTCGGCAAGAGAAGCGGTTCCATGCTTGATACCGGAGCCGCCCAGACCGAGCTTTCCGAACGTTCTGTCACCAAAGCTATGCAGGAATCCAGAGTCTGCGAAGGGGACACAGGAGAACATTTGACAGCTATGTAGCACAGCTGTGTAAAGCTCACCATTGAAGGCGTACCTGCGTCTATCATCGTAACTTTAATTGGAGGAACCGGCAATGAGGGCCCATATCTCTCATCGGTAGAGCTACAGTGGTGTAAAATGATCCCCCGACACTCACCGGTCGACGACAAGTCATCCAGTGCGGTTACCCGAACCGACCTTGGGATGAACCAATCACCTGGAGAAAATACTATTTCTGAGGGAGTGATTAGGAGGTCTTTGCCTTCTCCGCATCTAGCAATTACCCTCACAGGGGCGCGAGGCTCGCTCTCTAGAACGAGGGTGTACAAATCTACAGCGCCTCCTTCCACAACTTGCATATAGCTCGTAGAAACGCGCACACCAACGTTAGCATGTGTCGTCATCTGATCTTTCATAAATTGGAGACTTCGAGCCACGTAAGCTGATGACAGAGTTTCCTCTACAGTGGTCGCATGGGAGGCATGGACATTTCCTGTTTCGGTGGCAGTGGGGCCGACATTTTTTCCTGGCAGAGAAGACACATCCCCATCTTGGCCGTGGCCCTCCTCGGATCGCAGCCACCCAACATTCATCATTTCCAAAGAAAGGGACTGCCTACGACCTCGGCTTCCTGTGCTGACTGAAGAGTTTCGCCTCGAACGCGTTTCGGTGGTCCCTTGCTCCGATGCGGAGCTCGCGATAATCTGTGATATGCTTCTACGGCGACCTCTTCGCCTGGCCCCATCTACGTCAGGGTGCGCCGGTATTGCATTAGTATTCTGCGTATCACCATCGTCAGAGGCACGCATCGGGGAGCTGCGACTGTGGCACGTGTTCTCTCCAGCCGTGATGGTGCAATCTTCGGTCCCGGGGTCGTTACTGTCGCGCGGGGGTCGAGGCGGTGGGCTTGGGGGTATTCGTAGCCTACCGTCTCTGCTTTTTATATGGCTGTCTGGCATTGCGGATGGGCGCGGTGGTGGGCCAGGTGCTATTTTCCATGTGCCGTCTTGGCACAGTACATAACCGCCACCAACAGATGCCACACCCTCTTGCTCACCGCCGGTACTCGTTTCAGCCACGTTGGTGGCCCCGTTTCTATCTGCAACCTCTGCCGTTTCTATGTATCTTTCGGTTACCGAGGTTTGAGAGCCCTCAGTATTTGTAGCTATTTCTTGACTGCTATCTTGCTCCTTCGCCGCTTCCGGTGAGTTTGCAACCTCCTCTTCCTCTGATTCACTATGTTCATTGGCGTCGTACACGCTGCCTTCGCCATCCTCCTCCTCGTCGTCGCTACCTCCGGTCACATCAGCAGAATTAGAGTGGTCGTATTCGATGCTTTCCCGTTCTGCTGTCTGTGCAAAACTGGAGCGCTCTCCTTCCCGGTACCGTCTGAGTTCAATCCTTTCCGATACCGGAAGGTATTCCTCCACAGAGCCCGTATCGATGCTTCGGCGGCGCACTGCTCGCCGCGCAGAGGCCAACGCATCCTGCTGATCATAAGCCGACATCCGGACCCTCCTTCTTTACGGTGACTAACGCGTAGATAGCCAGCGACCCGTTAAGCAAGTACCTCCAATCCCCCAGCCGACAGATTGAAGAACGTCACACATTAAGCGTTCTATACAGGATTATCGGTATCTCCAGACGCTGTACAAGAAGGAAATACCATCACTAACCGATACACAACTGCTTCTCTTAACTGTGTGCACCTGGCGCCATCTAAACTTCCACTCACTTGCGACCACACCTTGCGACTTCCTCGATACCACACAGATTGGCTGGGGTGGGACGGGTTTTCCGGCATCCCAATCTCAGGGTAGGTCCCACAAAAGCTGTGAATTCCCATGCGCTTTTAGGAGGGGAGCCAATTGTTGCGCCTCAAGTGCTCCACCGCCATCAAGATGGCACAGAAATAGCCATAATAGACGTTTTGCAATTGCCATAGCCTTACATTTCCTCCTAGGGCACAGAAATAGCCATACAATTATTATTAGACGTTGTGCAATTGCCATAGACTTGCAGTTCCTCCTAGCGACTTCGATTCTCTCAGGTTCTGACGTATTTACGGTGGTTCATCGATGGTCAAAAGAGCATCGACAAAGCCCAGAAAAGCCGAAGTTTCATCGTTGTTTATGTGAATATCTTTCAACAACTGGTTCGCCTAAAGTTCTACCGTACTTCTTCGTTCCTTTAAAGCTATCCGCGTTTTCTGCACAATGTCAGTGACCAGTGTGTATTGGTATTGGTCCTACCGGAAGACGTGTCTGCTACAGGCTACGCTACGTTGTGTGAGGGGTGAACTCTACGCGGAACCGGTCCAACATCTTCACGTTGTAGCGCATGATGCGCTGCGCATCCACGTGACTGACAGTTTGGCTGTCATCAGCTTGCGGAAGTTCCGCATCCCCCTTGTTCCCCGGTGCTTTCCTGGCAATTCTCTTGAGGAACTAAGGTCTTTAACGCCCCGAAGCCGGCCGTCGTCCCTATCGCGAACGGGATAATTCCCGTGTGGTGGTCCCTTAGGTGCCCGTATTTTGTCCGCTTCATCTTCTCCGCTTCTACTGCGATAGTGAGGGATCTTCCCCGTGTTCTCGTTAGTCTGTCTCCCGTGAGCGGGTTTGGCACTGTCACATCGACGTACAGTGTGCTTGTTGGGCCCTTTGCTACCAGATACAGGTCCATTACTGGCCTCGCCTCTCCTCCGTTTCGCGGGTCTACGAGCCGTGTTCCGTCTGGTTGAGATTGCTACAGGTTTCACATTGGCGGGTGATATACAGGGCTGTAGGGCGGTAGAGTAGAAGTGTACGCCAAATATCAATAGAAGTTTCGTAGATAGTGTATAGTATCGTATATTGGTACTTATTAGACTGTAGCACTGATGTATCTCATCTCGTGTCCCAGCCAACTTTTCAAGAACCGTGCCTGTCCCACCATGGGACAGGACCCTCCTTGTCCCACGCGCCCTGCATTGGCACACATTAGTCGCCTTTAATGGGGAATCCTCGCAATAGCTGTTCGGGGATTTTGTACTAAGTACGTCGTGTAATTTACTTGATCCACCCAGATGGCGTACCTTTTGAAACCATTGAGCTGTCTAGGAAGCGGAGGCTCTCGTCTACACTGAGAGCCCTGGCCAATCCCTCCACCACAGTGAGGTGATTCCTAGGAGGTTGCAAAAACCTTGGCACCGTCAACCGTTTGTTGGAACTATACACGTACTGAGTTGTGATTCCCTCGCACGGTAATGTCCTTCTCTCTCTTGTCTCATCGACAGCGAAGTGGAAACTGGACTCACTCAAAACGCTTAGTCTTTTTGAGAATCTATCGCCCAAAGTGAGAATTAAGTGATTGCTATGCAGAACCACTCAGAGTCGTATTCGGACTTAATTTTCAAGCAAAAGGCGCTTTGACTGAGAGGACATGCAGTGGTTGCTCCGGCCCATCCGACGCATTCTCGCACAGCAAACACTGAGGTACAAAGAATGAAACTGTGAGATCATTTCGTTAAGTGCGGCGAGCTAGGGTGTACAGCAATGCTGGTGGTGCTCGTAAGCTGCGATACGGAGATGATTGCCGGGGCGTTCCGTGGAAGCGCACAGCAGCGGCAGTGCACCACAGTGGTTGTACTGAACGAAGACCTGTATAGAATACAAAGTGGTTCGATCCCCAAGTGAGTGTTCATGACTGTGGAATAAGGAACATAGAACCTTGTCGAGGAAGAAGCTTGGACCACGGGGGCTCTGTGCGACGTCTTGACTCACCAGCAGGAGTGCTTCAATGGAAGTCAAAGCAGGAATTCTTTCAGTTCGATACAGGGTAAGGGGTTGATTGTTCACAACTATGAGTGAATCTACGGGAGTGCATTTCTTTACTGAGACTTAGAAAGCCCTGGATGGTCCCAGGTGAGACGGACTCAGCGATAGTGGATATCATCTGTTCTCGCGGCTACAAGTCATAATATTTCGCAACGATGAGCTACTACCAAACTGCCGACAAGGAAAAAGCTGACCCGGAAAATCCGCGAACGCAAGAACAGGAAAACCCGTATTTGACTGCTCCTGCCCCCGTTGAGGAGCCGCCGCCTGCGTATGAAGATGGGTACAACCAGCGGTCAGAGCACACCCAAAAAAGTGAAGGTTCTCAAGGTCAGGTATCCCCGCCCCCAAATTCTCCAGGAAGCATGCCGCAACAACATCCTCAACATGGAGGTATGCCGCCGCAGTACCAGCAGCAGCCTGGTATGTATCCCTCGCAGCAGCAGCCTGGCATGTATCCCCCGCAGCAGCAGCCCGGCATGTATCCTCAACAGCAGCAGCCTGGCATGTATCCCCCACAGCAGCAGCCTGGCATGTATCCCCCACAGCAGCAACCTGGAATGCAGCCAGGGATGCAACAGCCACCGCCCCAGCAGGGTCAAACTACCGTGGTGGTCGAAAAGCGACAAGATATTCCGAATCATGGATTGCATTGTATCGTAAGTCAACGTCAAGATAGTCTTCTTCTCTCCCATAAAACAGTGGAATAACTCCTACCTATCTAACGGATTTTGTCTTTCCGCTACAGGTGTGCCTTCTTTGCCCATGCTGGCTGCCATTCTGGATAGGCCACTGTTCAGACTGTTGCCGCTGGTTCTAAACTGGATTCGTAACTGGCAATGCAAATTGACATTATGCAAGTCGCTCTCCTGGTGCTGGAGATCAGGGGATACGCTATAGACAGCTGATGGTTCTCAGTCAGTTTCAACGGAACTGCCATACCCGTGGGTATAATATGATTCGTCTCTCAATAAAACTCTTTCGTTTGTATCCTCCAATCTCCGTTTACCGTTTATACCAGCTACCTATATTGTTGTTTATTATACCGTTCCAAACTGTTTGTTATTTCTCAAATGTGCCCGTGGTCGGTTCTAGTTCAAACGGAGAAGTACCGTACTTATCATGGGTTGAGAACATGATGTTAAACTACCACACACGTCACGTGTGTGTGTGTGTATTAGTATCGCTCCTACCGGACCACTAACTGATACTAGGAGTGTATAGGAGCCGTCAAAACCATGAAGGCGAAGTGCAGTGAGGCCCATATCACGCGCTTTGTCTCTTCGCTCGGTCAGAGCGTTCAGACGCAACAAAAATTGAAATACTTGAGATAAATGTGCCATACCGTATAGTGTGGGGGAGCCCTAGGCGTAGACGCAGTGCTACCATGTACTCGGCGTCGGTTAGTGTAAATCCTTTCCTTGGTGCAGCGTATAGCCATGCTGCTGCTCCGTCCGCTTGGCATGCTGTCAGTAACGCTTTCTGTTGTGGGTTCACCGTCCCTTTCAGAGTTGTGTAGCTACTCTCTGCACCATCTTGCCCGGGTGTTTTTGTAGCTTCGGTTTGCTCCAGTAGCCTTTGTAGTTCGCATCCGGGAGTCCGATCGTTTCCTGTAGCGCGTTCTGACTCTCCGCGAGCCATGGCAACGGCTTCTTGCGATATTGCGCGAGCGGGTCCTGCTCGTCTTAGGGCACAGAACGTCGCTATTTGGAAATCGCTTGTACATTGAAAAACTCTTGAAACAAAGTTCCATTAAAGGTCGTCGGCGTTTGTATCCCCAAATAACAAAAATGAGAGTTTGTGGTTATTAAATGCAATAAGTACAATATAACATCATACATTGAGAGGAAGAGCCGCCTCCGCATCACCAAATTTACGCGCGCCCCCGCCCGGACGGTGGATTCAGATCATAGAGTTACACGGAGGGAATAGTTGATTGTGTTGACTGTATTGAACATGGATAAATGAAGAGGGTTTTATTGAAACGTGGGTGACCCCTTGCCCTTGTTGGACCCAGATTAGACGTAAGAGGTACATACCGGTAGATTGGCAGCCTGTCTCCGGAGTGTCTGCCGCTGACCAGGACTCAACTGCCGGTCTTTTCTCGCAGCTACATATCCCAGGTGCTAGTTTCAGCGAAGATGAGCTCCTACCAAACGGCTGACAAGGATAAAGCTGACCCGGAAAATCCACCAACACAAGATCAAGAAAGCCCTTATTTTCCTCCTTCTGGTGCCGTTCAAGAGCCGCCACCTCCTTATGAAGATAGCTACAACCAGAGGCAGAACCAGCAACAGTCAGAACAGCCTCAGTACCACACCCAAAAACATGAAGGTTCTAAGGCTCAGGTGGCCCCGGCTCCACAGACCATGCCCCAACAACATCAGCAACAGCAAGGTATGCCGCCGCAACACCAACAGCCGGGTGTGCATCCACAACAACACCCTGGATGGTACGGGCAGCATCCCGGGATGCAACCTGGAATGCACCCAGGGATGCAATCGCCGCCACCTCAGCAAAGTCACACTACCGTGGTGGTTACTCAACGACAGGATATTCCGAATCATGGACTACATTGTATCGTAAGTCAGTCCCGGAACTACAGTATTCTTATCCACCCTAACTCCTACCGATTGGCTTTTCTTGTGACAACGTAGGTTTTCCTTCTTTGCCCATGCTGGCTCCCATGCTGGATAGGACACTGCTTAGACTGTTGCCGATGGTTTTAGTTTTAGACTTCTACTCGAACGCACACGTGGCGGTGAAGCCTACTCTGTGGGTTTTCAGGGCTCTGGAAGGCAGGACCCTTTTGGATGGCAGCGTTTATGGCTTACAATTATCACTACAATTACTGTTGCTAAAAGAAGGTCGAAATTTCCTGACGTGGACGTCGTGTACCAGCATGGGAGATTCTACCAGGTATTGGAAATCAAGCGCAGTTCTCCTAATCGCTTCGACGTGGAAGTCGGTTACCGCAGGACATACGGTTGGTCACTGGATAGACAAATTACCCAGTGGCGGTAGAAGTTTCCGCGAGACGCTTTATCAATAAGACTATTCGTGGAACTCCACACTTGATCACTATCGATGTAGCTGGGTGCGGACATACACTACAAGTACTTATCACATACACTTACTCTTATAGCTGCTCATAACGCCCTTGCTATGTTCTATAGTACAAGTACCTTCAACACCGCTAACTACGGTATTGAACATGGGTCTTTTCCGACAAAGCTGGTTCACCCTGGCCAAACGTCGTTTAACTCACTAGCTTTAAGTACCGATCCGCGTCCTCCCGATGAAGCATTATGCAGTTCACCTAGAATATACCAAGTTTAGATGCAAGCATTGGAGTAGTATTGCTTTTGTATCAGAATTTCTTCTCCGTGCTCAGTAGTTTTTCTCCTTATTCTTTGCAACTTCGCGTAGGTGTATTTGCTTATTGAGTTGCACATGGCTGCTAGTGGGTGGATCGCGCTCTCCAGCGCTCTTCTAGCCGTGTTTCTGAGCGCTCAGACGCTTTATGCGTCCCCTTCTCAAGAGGTCAGCTCCGATGGAGGTGGCAATGTATGCGCAGGATGCACAATAATCCTTGGACTCTTGCTGTAAGTATTTATATAGGGTCCAAGTCAGCTACTTCAACACCCTCCGAGCACTGTTTTTGGATTAAATGACTTTACAGGAATTATTCCCACATTCTGCCACCAGACCCTCCTTTGACCCAGAGACGCTATGCTTCTATTAATGCTCTCCAAGCTGGTGTCAATACGGCGTGCTCCACGCACTGGAATTCTCCAGTTTGCCAGGGCTTGAAGCGGATTCGCCCGTCCGCAGACGACCATGAGGAAACCCCAGATGAAATCTGTCGAGATGTTGGCATTTGCACCAACGCGAGTTGCAATTTATATTCACCCAACTCCACTTACTCCGTGCTTCTCAAAGACTTTGAAACAGAATCGAACTCATGGGAATCACTCAGCCCGACGCAAAAGCTTCTCGTGGAAGTACTGCTTTCGGAGAAGCTTTGGGAAGCGTGGAATGTCAAACCAACATCTAATCCGTCTTCCCCGAAGATGTCACAGAAGAATCGACAAGTGCAGTCCACGTTTAAACCCTCGCCTCCCTCCAAACCTGAGCACTTGCCGCTGATTGACGAAGATGGGGACAGGTACTCGACTTGGCCATATCTTCGTGGGAGCGACTGGAGAGGAAAGGATTGTAATGATTCAGGTACACGCTTCTCGTCATGCTTAATCTCCAGTGGTTTATATTCATATGTTTGGATCCCACGTGCAGATTCCACGATCTATCCAGGGAGGGCCTCCGATTCGAGCACTGTAATTGACAACAATTGTAACGGAATTCACGGCGTCGACCCGAGCTCCGGTAAACCCTATGAAGACGAGCTTTGCGGACAATCCTCTCCGCGAGGCGTGGCAATCCTGGGAGACAGTGCTGGAGCCCATTTCGGCATACCTACACCAAGGGTGCTCAATAGTCTTGATTCCTATCTACATATGGCATTGAACGAACTCGATTGGCCGCAGTGTTCATGGGTGACAGGATTTGAACCTGAAAATGCTACAGCGCTAAACACGTCTACTTGCGAAGCCAGCCATTTGCCAATGATATCTGTGTATGAACGATTCCGCCAGCGCAATCGATGCAACCATCGCGACTTTCAGAACATTGCTGTGAATGGAGCTCGTACAACGAGTATGGTACGTACATGCACATCCCTCCGCTTTATGGCTATGTTATATAGGTAGCTGTCCACGTAGTGTTGCGCAGTATGACAGTGGAATAGTCGAGGGCATAGCGAGAAATGAGAAGACGGATAGGCCGATGGTCGTTTTCTATGCCCTCGTGGGCAATGATGTGTGCAACCCCCATCCAGGGTCTAGTCATATGACCAGCCCCGCCCAATTTAAATTTAAAGTCCTCGAGGCACTGAGGTACTTGGACAACGGAACGCTACCTCGCGGAAGTCACGTCGTTTTTATCGGGGTACGTTGCTCTTAGTGAGTACTCAAGCTGTAAGCTGCGAAATTATCGGCTTACCATTTGCTCCAGGTTCTTGATGGTTTAATGATGTGGGACACAATGGCACATCGTCAGCATCCCGATTTGGCCCCCGTAACGTATGCAAAGGTTTGGGAATTCCTGAATTGTTTAGGATCAGTAAGTACCCTGATAGTGCTTCACCATTCTTGGGCATTCGTCTACTGACAAGCCATGTCGACATTCAGAACCCGTGCTGGGGATACCTGAACCCTGATCCTAAGTGGAGGAACTTTACTGCCAACCTTGCGCAGAAGCAGAACCAGCAGTACATCGACATTATCAAAGAAACTCAACCCAATGGACCACCGAACAAAAATTTTTCCTCGTTTGATCTGACGTACTTGCCTTATCCGATTAATGAGTCAACCGTAAAGTGGTGGGAATCTCTTGGGCCGGATTATCATGGATATAATTTGTTCGAATCCATTGGGGGTGGTCATCCATCTCAAACAGCGCATATGCTTACTTCGAAGTGGATATGGGAAGAATTGGAAAGGCAACGACCTGATATCCTAGGGTACGTAGATTGTGGCGCAAAAGATAAGTTTATTTCTAGTTTCCATGTCACCACTTCGCGTTGCAGACCGAAGAATCCCAACAATGACAAAATCCAGAAACTGTTTGGTGACCAAGGTGGTTATTAAAGTCCTGAAAGAGTAGGAATGAGTCTTGTTTTCAAAGAATTGCGGTGCATTTGAGCACGTGTTGGCTGCAGCAGTAAATGAAAACACAGTTTCTCTCAAAATATGTCTGTAATTCACGCTAAACTCTAGGTCCAAGGCATAACGCATTTTCCCAAGACACCGTAGTGCCGTTTCCGCTCGTTCGAGGATAGGCCACAGAATATGTTGCTCGAGACGGGTTTTTCTAACACGCGAGATTCGACGGAGGGTCGAGCAGGGTAACCCTGACAAATTTAAGCCGGCTACCCTGAACTTCTTTTGGTGAAGCAGTCTCCTGCTTCAACAAACGATTTGTCAGAACTTCTTGACCAGAAGTGCTGAAGTTCTGAACGATTCCTCAAGACCCGGGCCGGACGCCGGGCCCGGGGCAGACTGTAAGAACTTCCAGTGTACGAATTGAATGAAATTGGAAGTGTTGTCAATCGAAAGCTGCAATTAGTTATGTGGATAAGTTTCTTCTTTCGTATAGAACGGTAAAATGCCGCGGACTGGGCGTGGTGGAGGAAGAGGAAGAGGCAAACAGGTTGCCAAAGTTGTGAAGAAAACCAAGAAGAGTGCGTCCAAGAATGCTTTGGTGGAAGATGATGCCTTGGTGCATCGACTTATGGAGCTTTCCGAGTCTTCGACGATTCAACAGACACGTCCACGGGATGAAAATGGGAACCCGTTAGCTTTTGATTATCGCCATTTGGGCCTGAAATCGGATCATCAACTCAGACCATTTTGGGTTCGAGCTGATGGAATAATATTATTGGAAGCGTTTTCGCCCCTCTATGAACAAGCGAGGGACTTTTTAGTAGCGATATGTGAACCAGTGTCTCGTCCTGAATTCATTCATGAGTACAAATTGGACAAGAATGCTTTATTCGCCGCGGCGTCCATGGGACTGACCTCTGATATCATCTTGAAGGCATTAAATAAACTGTCCAAAGTGCGTGTCGACAAACGCGTGGAGGATTTCGTAGTAACATGTACAGCGGGCTATGGGAAAGTTAAGCTAGTGTTAGAGCGTGGAAGGTACTATATAGAGAGCCGCTATCCGGCCGTCCTGCGGTTCTTGACGAAGCACCCATTGGTTGCAAAATCGCGAGTTCACAGGTCAGAGGAGGAATTAAGAGAAGAGGCGGAGCGATTGGAGAGCAGCGGTAATGCGGCAGTCGAAACAGGGTATACAAATGAAGGGTTTATAGTAAAGAAGGAACTACAAGAGCGAGAAGAATCCCTTGGTTTGAAGGGGTTAGTTGACAGCAGCCACTTGCAGAACGGAAGTTTGAAGCAGAAGTCAAGTGAAATGACTGAGCGGGCGAATACGGACTTTCTGGATCGTGATACGGGAGAAGTGAATAGTGATGAAGAGAAAAACGAGAGCGATGTAGAAGTCCAGGAAGAGGAAGAAAATGATCAGGAAGTAGGAGGGAAGCGGGTGCCGTCGGAAAACGACAATGAAGAGAATTCTCATGTAGATTCGTTGTCCCCGTCTGTATTCTCACGTTTCGGGTCACACGCCGATGATAATTATATTCTTAAGCATGAGAGGTTCGTTTCTAAGGCTGAATATCTTACCAAGAGGCTCCTAAGTAGGTGTGATTCTGAGGTTTCGTTGGACGTGCGGCGTCTGGGTCTAGACAGCAATCAACGGTTTGTTGGTAAGGATGACTCAAGCCAACCGTACATCCGTTCGGCCCGAGAAATCTTGCATGATGCGCTCAGTAGAGTTGTTATTAACTTTGACCGCATGTCTAGTTCCCCATTTAGTACTAGGGGCAGCATCTCGAGGAGCCGGACATCATTCTTATCTCAAACTCTACATTCCTACAAGCATAGAAACTCGGGATATAGACGAAAAGACAAATTGGAAGTTGCCAAATCGCAGTGGGAAGAGCAGTATCCAACCATTCCCGAGGACGAAGAAGAAGCCAAAGTATCACGCCACAAACGTCGGCACCGGCGTAACGAGGAATACATAGATACGGAGATGGCTACTCGAGAGGCTGAAAAACAAGATAAAGGTGATGATGACGGTGAGGATAATCATTTTAAGGAGGAGTTTCCTGAAGTAAAAACGTCGAGAAAGAATCCAAACAAGGCTTCGTCTAAGGATGGTGGTTTAGATAGTGATTCGGAGTTCGACGAGAAAAACGAAGACGACGAAGAGGATGCTGATGCAAGCGATGAAGACTACGGGGATGACGTGGAAGAAGGTGAACTTGAGGACCTCAAGGAAGAAAAATATGAAATGGACCAGCGGGAAAAGCGGCGCCAGCAGAATCGGTATCCGGACAATTTCATCGTTGAGGATGACGAAGGGGACAATGCCGACGACTCTCTTTCGAAACCTGGTGTGGAATGGGGCTTCACGGATGATGCAGCTCGACAAGAATATGAGCAGGCCCGTGAAGAGGCAAGACGAGAGGTACAACTGGGTGTCAAAGATAGTGATTCCAAAGTCCTTCGCGTCGAGATAGATCCGGAAAGGGTGGATGATGTGAAGAAAGCGTGTTTAACAATGGACCCTCCATACCCAGTGATGCACGAATATGATTTCCGCCGAGACATATTTAGTCCGAGTTTGGATATTGAGCTTCGTCGTCCTGAATCATTGAGGCCCTACCAGTCCAAGAGCTTAGCCAAAATGTTTGGAAATGGACGGGCGCGTAGTGGTATGATCGTGCTACCTTGTGGTGCTGGAAAGACCCTTGTAGGTATCGCTGCTGTGTCCACAATGAAGAAGAGTGCTCTCGTCTTATGTCCAAACACAACTTCTGTGGATCAATGGGTGGAACAGTTCAAACAGTTTTCCACAATCAACCCGTCGTATCTGATTCGTTTAACAGCCAAAGTTAAGACTGCTCTTCCCGAACCAGATGTCGCTTGCGTCGTGTTTACTACGTATAGCATGATTGGAGGCACAACTCGTCGGGCTGCGGCTACTCGCGAGTTGTTATACAGCATTGCTTGCAGAGATTGGGGGCTCATGATTTTGGACGAAACTCATCAAGTGGTGGCTGATACGTTTCGGCGCGTTTTGAGGCTTCGCGCTCATTGCCGACTAGGATTGACAGCTACACTCGTTCGAGAGGATGGTCGGGACCGTGATTTGAGTCATCTCATTGGACCGAAGCTTTATGAAGCTAATTGGATGGACTTAACCCGAGCGGGCTACTTAGCCAATGTGCAAGTATGTGAAGTTTGGTGCCCAATGGCGCGCGAATATTATAACGAATATCTTCGAAGCAAGAGTGTTGATACTCAAAGGGTATGTTTACGCCAAGTCTTGACGTTAAAAGCCGGGATAGCTACATTCTCCCCCACTCTGTTTGTCCCAGGTTCTCGCGACTATGAATCCAATAAAGTGCTATACAATGCATCGACTCTTACGAAATCATATCGAAAGAGGTACGTACACAATGTTTGGCTTCTGTTTTCCAATTGGTCATTCCAGCAAAGGTACGCATTTGATGTATCTTTCTCTGCAGCGGGAGATAAAATTATTGTATTCTCCGAATCCGTGTATGCCCTAAAACTATATGCCAAGAAGTTTGGTGCTCCGGTAATATCGGGTGAAACAGCTGAAGGGGACCGTCAGGCTTACATAAATGCGTTTCGGACTTCGGACGATGTGAACGTACTGTTTCTCTCTAAAGTTGGCGATGTCGCTCTAGATGTGCCCGACGCCAACGTAATTATCCAGATTAGTAGCCACTACGGTAGCCGTCTTCAAGAAGCCCAACGAATGGGGAGAATCTTACGCCGTGGTCGACAACAAAAGTCATCAAGCCGTAAGAACGTACAGCTTTTGTGTAGTAATGGATTTGTTGCGGTACTCTTGTGTCTGTTGCTCCGAGAATGGTCTGCAGATTTCAACGCATTTTTCTACACGTTAATCTCTACGGATACCATTGAGGTAAAATTTAGCAACAAACGACGCCGATACCTTGTTGATCAAGGGTATGCATATAAAGTGATAACTAGCGTTCCCCATATTCGCAAGACTGAAGCTGAGCTGAAGGAAGGTTGTCCATTCATGGTAGATCCGGAGGAACGGCTTCAGATTCTTCAGGATGTGTTGACGTCCGGCAATGTAGAAAACGACGAGAGAAAAGAACAACAGCAATATGCCGAATACTGTGATGGTCTTGAAAACGGTATGTTCTCTGTACGGACCTTGGTGTTCTGAGAGCACGATCATTCTATAGTGTCTTAACGAATGCAGACCTTAGCGAGAGAACAGATGCCCCCCGCCATAACTCCCAAGGAATAGGGGGCGGAGTACGGCAAAAGGGGTCGATGGCAGCTCTATCGGGAGGCAGTGGAATCAGGTATATTGAGTATTCTGCCAATCAGCAAAAACGAGCTGCTAGAGAGGCGGACGAAGAAATGGAAAAGGAGCGGAAGATGATGCGGGCACAATCGCACCAGGCCAACGGGGCACCGAAGCGACACGAGTCTTCGGCGTTAGATTCACTGTAGTTCTCGTCACCAACGGTGGTGGTGGAGTTACTCAAATTGCACAGGGTTAACTTCCGCGTTGACCCCAAGTAGTACGGAAGCCAAAAATAGAATTAGCATAGAGAATTAAAGAGTATACTTCTAAAGAATATACAGTCGAAGCGTGAACTGTAAACTCCTACACACACGTGAACTCCTGTTTCACCCTCGTCAAGCGGTGCCATTGGCCTATCACACACGGAAACGAGAATGAAGCAAAAGCCTTAACGCGTGGTGGTACACCTCTTAACAGTTTAGTCAGTGGATAACAACCTTGACGAGAACTGATACCAATCACGAAAGAAAAAAAAAAAAAAAAAAGTAAAGTGGACGATGAGGGAATTGAACCCTCGACCTTCTGTATGCGAAACAGACGCTCTACCCCTGAGCTAAACGCCCACGACAAACTCGTATCGATCGTCGTACTGTGGAGACCTTGTTTTATCTATAATACTGTCTCGCATGGGTCTTGGAAGAAGTCTACGTACACATACAGCTGTTTTAGGTGTTTGTTATAGATGTTCAGACCTTAGAACACAGGGGAGAAGGTCGTGCCAACAATGGTAAGTGCGTTCCACACCCAAATCAAAACGTAAAAATCGTGTTTATTGGGAGTATGATCCATGCAGTCGTCGCGTATCTCCGCGAGAATCGATGCTGGACATTCAGATTACATCCATGATGTCTGCTACGACTACTACGGCACCTGGTTAGCTACGTGTGGCTCGGATCGGAAGATTAATGTGTTTGAGAAGCAGGAAGATGGGAGCTGGAAGAAACTATGGACTGTACCTGTATGTATGGATTCTAGTTGTGTACAGCCTCGCTGTATACAAGGGTTCTTTCGGCGTCTGACGTCTGCAGGCAGCGCATGAAGGACCGATTTTGAAGTTAGCATGGGCTCATCCCGAGTTTGGGTCGGTAAGTTGAGGGTTGCGTGCGTTTATCTTTGCTCTGGACCGAGAGAGACTCGAGATTGTCGACTTGGCAGGTCTTGGCATCCTGCTCCGTGGACCACAGCACTATCATATGGGAAGGACAGGAATTGATAAATGAAGAGACAGGGAAGATAGACTACAAGTGGAAAAAGGCAACAGGACTGGGAGATGCAAGACTGGCGGTAAATGATATTGCATTCGCACCGTCTCATTTTGGTTTACGACTTGCAATTGGCTCCGGGGATGGCCACGTCAGAGTCTATGAAGCACCAGATCCTCTAAAACTAACTGAATGGCAAATGCAAAATGAGTTTCTGGCAGACTCGGCGGGTGTTCGATGTCTCTCATGGAATGATTCCAGGGAGGACGATGCCACGTTAGTTGTTGGCGGCGCCTCCAAGACGGCAAATATTTGGTCACACAATGAGCAAAAAGGGAAATGGCTGAAGCTTGCCGAACTCCGTGGTCATACAGATCATATACATGATACTGCGTGGGCACCATCTATGGGGAGGAGCTTCCATCGGATAGCCACTGCGTCGCGGGACCACACTATCCGTATTTGGCAGATAAAGCCTGCGGATTTTGTACGGGACAGTAAAGATGTACCGGACACTGCTGGCACGGTCGTTGATGATGTGTCCGGGCTTATGTATATGGGTAAAGGTGTAGACTGTTACATATACTGCTTCCCTTCCTTGATGGACCATTATGCTGAAGTATGGAGGGTGCGCTGGAACGTCACTGGATCTGTACTAGCTTCCTCTGGAGATGATGGTGTCTTGAGAGTATGGAAACAAAACCTACGCGGTGCTTGGGTGTGCGTTTCGCAAGTGGCAAGCTCCTCTGCTCCGCCGATGGATGAAAGCGGAGATTCGCTCGACAATGCAAGGCTGCGTGGTATGAGCCAAAGCCAACTAGAGCCCGCAGTAGAGGCATTGTCTCAAAATCTGATCCATGGCTAGCTAGCCACATGGCAGATCGAAGCGTTGTGTCATCTCAAGAACTTACTTCGCGAAATAAGTGTTGAAAGTCCTCTGCATAGAATCCCCTCGACATCAGGCTGAAGAGCCGCTCCATAGGAATGCGAACCTGCTCCATCGAATCTCTGTCTCGAACTGTAACCGAGCTATCGTGAACTGAGTCAAAGTCGACAGTTACTGTGTAGGGAGTGCCTATTTCGTCCTGTCTCCTATATCGCTTCCCAATAGAGGCACTTGAGTCGAAGTCGATCGACGACTCTTTTATGAGCCTCTTATAGATGCCAGAGGCCATGCTAGTAAGTGGCTCTTTCTTTGACAACGGCAAGATAGCAAGCTTGAAAGGAGACAACCGCGGATGCAATTTGAGAACTGATCGCTCACTATGCTTGCAATCTGTGCAATTTGAGAGAAGATTGCGGCCACGAGCACAAATGTGAGTGTGTGGTACTACTTACTTCCATCCACTACAGATTCCGTTTGATAGCTTTCTACTAAAAGTGCGAGGACCAGACGTCCAATACCCACAGAGGGTTCTATAACGTAGGGGTAGTATTTCTGCATACGAAGTAGGAATAAAAAACAAACACTTGTTGTTGAACATAGCGTTATATAACCGTTCATCGTCAGGCAATGGTCAATACCTCGCCGTGTCTACAGCGAGTTCCTACGACCGACAACGGCCCCTGTCTCTCGGGCCCAGGCTACTAGCCGAACCTTGAGAAGACACGGTTATTGTAGCACTGCAATAAACCTACCCTCTTACACCTATGGACTTTAGATGAAAAGCTCGACCCAGTGCAGCTCAACCCCTTGGTAACGGGAAACAGGAACTTACTTCTGGGTCTTCGTGAGCTTCCATATAGCGCAAGTCTTTGCCCGAGCTGTTGCTGTGATTTCGTAAATCGAAGTCTGTGCGATTCGAGATTCCCCTGTCAGCATCACAATCCAACAGTAGTGGGAGCATTTACTTTTTTTTTCTTTCTTTTTTTTTTGATAAGTCGAAGATACACAAGTTCCCTTACCATATCTCGCCCCAACCAAAGGGAAACTTAAATTCAATGTCTGTCGTGGAAGCAGCGTAGTGAGCCAATTCCTGAAACGCATTGAGTATTTGCTCGCAAGTCAAGGCGGAAAGGAGTTACATTGTTTACCCACTCACGTCTTCAATAACACTGGAGCACTTTAGGTTAGCTTCGGAGATGCCAAGCTCTACCAGCCAATCATAGCATTGTGCAACCCAGTATTGTAACCACTTGTCTGCTTCGTCCGGGCGACAAAACCATTGAAGTTCGCATTGTTCAAATTCCCTGGAACGGTATAAGAAGTGGGAGTTACGTATCTCATTTCTGAATGCCTTCCCGATTTGTCCGATGCCTGCAGACGAGTTTCAGCTCTGCAATACCGTCTTTAGCTTCCGTTCAATTCGTACAACAACGTTGTACCCACCGAAAGGAAGTTTTTGTCTCACAGTATTCGTGATGTTGTTAAACTGAGTATATATTCCTTGCGCGGTTTCGGGTCTGAGATACACCGATGATGAATCCTCCGTAGCTCCTAGTTTCGTTTCAAATAAAAGGTTAAAATTTTCAGGACCCGAAAGTCCGTGTTGAGTTCCTCTCGCCTTCTTGTCACAAGGACATTGATAATCGTGTTCTTGGAGCTGTTGCTCAATTGCGGCATCTGAATCATCCTCCTCTACCACCTCCGGAAACACTTCATCCACTCTGTATCTCGGCATCCAGGTACTACAATTAGTAGTAATTCAAAAACGCGAAGGTGCCCTTGTCCTTACCTGAAGCGCGCATTGCAAGTGCTGCATTGGAGAAACTTATCCACGAATGTATCGACATGTCCAGTAGCTTTCCATGTTTTGGGGTGAAGCATTATGGCTGAATCAAAGCCGTGTATATCCTCCCTGGACTGGACAAAGTCATGCCACCAAGCTGCTTCCAGATTCCTTTTCAATTGGGTGCCTGTTTTCCCAGCGCACAAGCAAGATACGCGTGTCATAGAACGGTTGTTATATTGCATTATGCTCACCTACCTATGGGCCCATAATCGTATCCGGCTCCTACACTACCATAAATATCGGAGGAAGGCAACACAATTCCTCTGCGTTTACAGAGGGAGACAATGTCTGCCAATGTATTGTTGGTGGCTTTCCCACGGCTCATTGGGTGTAAAGATTCATTAGGATAGATGGCATACAATGATCCGACGTATGGTGTTCAGAATCAAGACAATACAACCCAAATATGCGTCTAAAACAGTATCACTCGGGAAGAGGAATTCCACCCTGTCTTTCAAGATATATACACGGTATTTTGGGACGATGACGATGCCTATGCCTCATTCGAGGCCATTCAGCAGTTGCACTGTCTGTCAGGAGACAATTGACGACGCACTGGAGAAGCATGTGGAAACTCTGGTGCAAAGGAATTCTGCAAACCTGGCTCCTGCGCCTCGGAATTTAGTGGCTTTATTAAGCAGAAGACTCTATTCAAAAGCCAAATACGATGCCCGAGAACTGCTGGCGCTCTGTGTCAAAGCATTGCCGCGGGAATCAAAATCAGCGGTCACGCCTCGACAAGTGGACGCCATGGAATTTATATGGAAAAGTCTCGTGGAATTAGCTCCTGGCCTACTGGATCATTTCGATTCCTTGGAATTAAAGGATATCGTTCATGTCTTAGTCTTCCTCAAAGAAGAACGCCCGCAAGGCGAGTCCCACAAGTTGACCCGAAGTCTGCTCTTGTCGGCACTCCTGAGTCTCGAAGACATCTCGTACCGTCGTCAGCGAACTGGTACAGCCAAACGCCGCCAAAGTAGATCAAAGTACCCATGGCCGCTTCGGCTTGATTGGAACTCTATGAGTTTGGTAAAAGATGTTGTTTTAGGGGAAGACAGACAAGTGCATGACCTCTTGTTCTTGTCTTGGTTGAGTTCACGAATGGTGTATGAAGATATGGGTTGCCAGGACCTCTCCTTGACCTTCCGGCAAGAACTATCCAGGGTGTTTAGGCGATGTACCGAAGCAAATCATGTAACATGTACGAAGAAGTTACGAGAGTGCCTCAATGGTCGCAATGGAACCACGTTGGCAAAGAATCCAGGAAATTGTCTGATCACTCCTTTGCACTTACCGGTGCAGGTATTTGCTTGCCTTCAGGACGCCCAAGCCGACTTTGTTCATCGGATGTCGTCCAGCTTCCCTGAGGATCAACGATTATTTTTATTACAAGCGTCAGCTATTACTGGCATGTTCCATCGTGTTCAATTCATACAAGTAGCAAAGCGATGGGGAGAACAGTTCGGTCATCTCCCACCGCGAGTTGTAAGCGATGGTATTGCTGCTGCGGGAAGGCTCATTCATAACCATGAAGCCTGCCGGGCGATGCTGCCTTCCACCAAAACTTCCGGGGAGAAAATTGCAGAAGAAGGGAGAGCTTTGTACTTTATGTGTAGTGCTCTTTGTCATACAGTATGGATACGGTTAAAGGGCCATCATCAGAAGGGGACCGTCCAAGATATTGAGTTAGCCACAGAGGCTTTAGAATTAATGTTGTACGTACATGAAGAGTCTGCAATGAAGCAGCAGCATGTGGTGCGGCTTTTGTACGAATTAAGAAACACAATTTGTTCAGGAGGATTGAAGCAATCAAGGACTGTTTTCGAACAAGAAATTCCTTGGAACTTATTTTCCCGGCTTATTAGAATTCTGAACAGCGGCTTCCGACTATGCGACCAAGAACTATGGAAGAGCATAGCTCTCGCCTTGGAAGAGTATATAGTGGACAGCGGTGTGCGCATACCTACTGCCACTGCACTGCGCTTGTGCAGAAACTGCGTAGACGCATTTGGGGTGGCGCCTCGCCTATCGACCACGACAACGCACATTATAGCTTCCCTTGGGAGCCACGTCAACGAATCAGGGCAACTGGAGAACGAATTTTGCGAGGCTATGGATGAAATTGGAATGATGTATCATTCTTGTTTACACAACCAAGTCCCAAACTCAATAGGGGATAAAGTGATACATGGAACAGATAAACTACTGGTGCAACTTCTTCATTTATGTCCTATGCAAGCCTATGCATCCTTGCCCAGCCTTAGTGCTGACGCAATCTCTGGATACAGTCAAAGAAAGCAGTCGCAGTTGCATCATGTGCAGGAGTTCGCTGCACAAGCTAAAACGATTGTGCCCGCGCCGTCTCAAGAATGTACATAGTGCTCCAGTCTCAATCGTTGACGGGAAACACGTGCTGTGTCAGGGTGAATCGCATGGTTCTTTCATCGCGCCTCTAGTTCGTCACTCCCCTCGCCGTGACTACCGCCAGACTTCTGTTTTGACTGGTGCAGTAAATTAATCTTCTTCATCTCTTCGGTCACACACTCGGTCATCTGCATGTACACCTTCTCCTCTTCTCCACCAGCTTCTCCCTCGGTGCCCTCTTCTCCATGCTCGTGTACCAGCTGCAACCCACGGGAAAATTCAAACCATGTCAGCAAGTAAACACTCATCAAACCATAAATGGAGGGCATACCTTTTTGAAACGCTTTGCGTCTTCAGGGCATACAATTTGGCCCATACAATAGTTCAATGCAACCATCCGTTGCCGCCGTTCGTTATCTGAGTTCGAGTTCTCCAACTTGTCAAGCAAGGGACGGCATTTCTCTTCGACTTGGTGGAATTTTTGCATCTTTTCGTCTATTTCACGTTGCTTGATACCTTTTCTACCCCCAGTCGACATAGTTAGAGCAGTATGTGTCTCCGTAGACATTGTATTAGGATCAAGTCCTTCAGAGTACCAAAAGCCCCGCTGCCATGCGTCCTTCAACCGTGTAGGGAGTAGCCTTGCTCTATCAAAAACGTCTGCAGAAAATGAAAGCATACCAGAAAAGCGATTCAGCCAGCTATTCCTCTCAAACTCTTACCTCTAGGAGTCTCCAGAGCCGGACGCACATCTACCCATATTGGCGCCAAGGGATCCTCAGCAGCGTTTGTCTGTCGGGAGAGCAATACTGACTGTTAACACTTTGACGTAATTGCAATGTTGACCCGTGTATGCACCTACATTTGGGTTATAATAGTAGTCGATCACATAACGGACTTCTTTATCTCCTCGATTAACATACCAATCATGCCGATCAAAGGGATAGCCAAACCTGCAAATCCAGAGAAATATGAACAATTGGCAGCGGCGAAGTCATTTCTAGCTACATACCCTATATAGCTCTTCAGTTTTGCCTTTGGAGACAACTCGTAAGGCCTTCCCGTAAATCGCCGTAAACGAGGACCACCCTCATCATGCTCGCTGTATAAGAACACGTGTACAGTGGCCGGAAGCTGCAATGACGTAAGAGAACTACAGGTGCTCACCTTTGGTGCAAATTCTCCCATTCTTTCACTTTTTCCCATGTTCGCTCATTCATATTATTGTGAATGGTAATCACAGCTTTCATATCCTGCTCTTGCACGCCGTCGGCTTTACCTTTCCGTACCAAAGCATTATAAAACATTTGTTCACTTGGGTACGTCCACGTATCGTTTTCCCCACCCTTGGGAATCGTGCTCTTCTGTCGTTGGGTTGACAGCGCCTCCTGTTGCCCCGGAGCCAGTTGTTGGTTCGGGTTCTGGGGCATCTTGTTGTCAGGATTGATTTCTTGGCTGTATACATTGTATACGGGCCCTGATTGAGACGCTGGAACTTGCTCGTTGTTGACCTGATTCTCAGAGTGCATGGGGCATCCCTTGGGGATTTCTCCTGGTTGCGTTGGTCCCTCCTGTTCCTTCCCAGCGTTTTCTTCGTGCATGGGACATCCTTTCGGAATTTGCTGTTTTTGCTGGGTATCCACCTCGTTGATAGCATTCTGAGGAGAGTTTGGTGTCACAGAGCCTTCTTTACTGGCGTTAGCTCCCATCTTTGCCCTCCTCTCCAACCAACAAGCACACTCACGTGTTAGTGCACCTTCTTTCTCGTTGTAAAACAAGTCTCAGCGATGTAGAGTGCTGTCAAACCTTCGGGACGAGCTATTATTGAGCGCAGAAAGACTTCCAGTCGAACTTCACAACGGCGTCCTCCCCATTACATCATGATACATGCTGTCGACAGGTTTGTTTGGATGACAGCATCACATCAAGGAAAAAGGTGAACATTTATGACAGATTCATATCTGGTGTGTTGTCTTGTCTGAGTGTGAGAGAAAAAATGACATCAAGCGGCAGTCTCTCCCAGTTGATGGGGAGCACTCAATTCATGAATGCCGATAAACTACCTCAATTATGGAGTATTATGGATAGAGAGCGCTTCAATACATTGCTCAACAGTCTAGGAATGGAAGATGCGGGCGCTTCGAGCAGTATACAACAGAGAAGAACCACGACAAAGGATCCGATACCCAAGGTTTGCAATGCATGATGTTCTATCGCATTGCCAACTTCATTAGGAAGAAAATTAGTCTTTTCCGATTTTCTGTGTGCAGTTTTTACATGCGGCAGTGGACGAGTATGGGTTAGAGTGGCATCGGGACCCTTCTGTCATAACAGCTCCTGGCTGGACTGGAGTGGAGACTGCGGATTTATCAAAACTTGCTCGCCAAGCCGTCGAATATTTGCGTACAATGGTGGGAAGATACTCAACGACCAAGGAGGTACGAACCACCGTGCATGCAATCTCCGAGTTCTTCGTCAATAGTAGTGCAACATATGATTGGTTTCTATGTGTTGCTTGAGCAGCTTACGGACAATGACGAGGCTATAAAGACGTTTGATAATAAAGTCAAGACAGGGATCGTTAATGTGTTTGAATCACGATATGAAGAATTAAAAAATGCCAATAGGCAATCGGCCACACATTCCCTGTGCTCATCAGGGGCAGGTGGGACGAGGACTCTGGAGAACTTTGACTGGAGTGCTCGAGTAAGCAATAGTCGAGGCATGAAATCGTTTGGATATGATTATCCTACTTCGCTGTTACTTTGCATTCCCGCAGTTGGTCTTATCAAGCCAATCCATGGCACGGATGTATGATCCGCGCGTTGTCCTGCGTTTGGATACCAGAGAGCCTCATGAGGACACCGCTGAAAGCAAGAATATAGAACTAGATTACGATTCTTTGAAACGCTTAGTCAACGAGTGCGATGACATTATGGAGTCCATGTAAACCCTTGTACTTTCCTGTGTATCACAGAAAACCTAGTAATGAGATTAAGAAATACGTTAGATATCCCCGCACTTACCGTATCTAGCGAGTCGGGCGCTACAGTGGGCACAGCTATCACGTTTTCCTCTATCCGAAGAAACCATTCATTCTTCAGCGGGCGGGGAAAAAAAAAAAGAAAGACAAATATACGATTGTTACACCATACTCAATCAACTTGTCTCAAGTTAAGTTGCCTTGTGTTGTGGATTCCTTGAAGTTGAGACCTGAATTTCCAAGGTCTCCCGCGTAATATACTGTGAACAACGGTAACCTGGGTGTTGCTATACCTAAGCCACTAGCATTATACAGTACCGCCTCCACCCTCCTGTCTTGTCTGTGCTGTTGTTGTGGAGACTGACCCGGCCTGGCTGCTGAAAAAGAGGCATGAATACCGAAGGAAACACGGTCAAGAGGGGATGAGCAAGCGTCTCGATCGCTATACGAACGGTCATAGTGCATCCGTGAACACCCCTCCTAACAGCACGATAGGAGACGAGGGAGACTCTCCCCTGTCTCCAGGAGAACTGTCTCGAGCGTCCGTGTATTACAATAGAGGGAAAACAGTATCGATACGAAGACGCTCCAGAAGCCATTTACGTGTGAATCAAGCTGGCATGAAGCCAAAAACGACGAACAGTGACAATGGAGAGACGCACGCAGGGGAAGAGAACAATAGGACAGACTCGGAACCAGTAAAGTCAGGACGGATCAGTGCGAAAAGCACAGTAGCTCTTTTGGCGGTCATAGTGACCACGTTGCTAAGTTTTTATCTCCTGCAAATACTTCCACTCCGAGTGGAGCCACGACTTGTCAGACCGAAAAGCAACGCGGATAGTAGTGAACGAGAAGCTAATGATAATGGAGCGAATGATGATTTCTCTCCGGCCCAGGAGGACCTGGCTTGGACCACTTCCGCAATTTGGGGCAAGAGTGCACAAGTGTGGTGGTCAGGGTGGCTAACCGCAGTAGCGACGGCATTGGGAGTTGCGCCGTTTCTGTTTGTTACCAGTATTCCAAAGTATTGGCTTGGTGTGTGTAATGCATGTGCTGCGGGTATGATGCTCTCTGCTAGTCTCGGACTCGGTATTGAAGGCATTTTTGCGGATGTACCTGTTTTATGGGGTATGAATCCAATGGCTCGAGTAGCATTAGGGTCTCTCCTCGGCCTCATATTTATCATCGCTACAAAGTATTTCCTAGGCGATTATGAAGACTTGAAATTTGGAGACGCAAGAGGTAAGTGGAGGTACTAGTATCAACCCCTCCTGGGAAACCAGCGGCTACTTTTCTTATCAGGCGTCGATGCGCGGAAAGCTTTGCTCGTTATGGTTGTTATGACAGTGCATTCATTTTCAGAAGGCGTAAGTCTACTGTGTTATATAGAAACCGACCCTTTAGTCAAGAGAGGTTAATGTCGTGTTCTATCAGGTAGCTATTGGCGTCAGTTTTGGTGGAGACTCTGGTGACACGTTTGGGCTATTTATTGCGGCTACTTTAGCCGTACATAATATACCCGAAGGTCTCGCGGTAAGTAAAAGGAAGTTTGTGTTCAACTAACCGATATCGGAAAAGATCCGTCGTACTTACTTGACTGCTTGCAGACGTCTCTAGTTCTTGTTCCACATAAAGTACCGCTGCTTGATGCGGCATTGTGGTGCATTTTCACCTCGCTGCCTCAGCCTGTTATGGCAGTACCAGCGTTTGCACTAGTAGAGTATTTTTTGCCAATTCTTCCGATTGGATTAGGATTTGCTGCAGGTGCGATGATGTGGGTCGCTTTATGTGAATTGATACCCGAAGCCAAAGCAGATGCGGGTACGATAGCGACGACGCTTGGTTGCAGTTGCGCCGGAGTGGCAATGACATCTGCGCAGATGCTTTTGAGATAATCGGTCATCGATTAGCTTGGCGGAGGATGGAAGAACATGCATAATGTAACAGACCACATAGTTGTGTATTGATTGATTCTACCTGGGGTTAGACCTCATGGCCTCACATTCACCCCATGCACATACTGCACTACTGAACACAATATCATGTACTTCATCCCGTGTGAATCCACCTCTGTTCTCTACATCGTCCTGTTTCACCTTTGCAAACACCATTGCTTGCTTCAGGTGCTCCTCGGCGGTCCGCTCGCGGGATATGGGGCGAGGGTAACTTTTTACTTCGATGGTTCTCGTTTTTAATGGTACTTGCCAGCAATTACGCAGTACATTGATGGTCTGCACCATTTCATCGTAAGTCAATTCAATATCCTTGGGCCTGCGTGCATAATCTTCCTTTGTACTCTTTCGAGGTTGGTTCTTCTGTCCCCCTTCAGCATGTATGATATCCTCCACAGTATCGTATTGAAACGCCGGCTCAACGCAACTGTCCTTGACAATATCAGTAATGATGTTCAAGCATGTATCAACATCCTCATCTACGAGTACAGCATAGTATATCAACAGCTCCTTAACACTCAAAGGTTGGGTATTAGCGCCCGCGAAATCAATGTTTATGTTTGTTTGTTGGTACTCTGCCACTTCTTGTTCATCTGATGACGTCCGCTGCGAGTTCCTCTGTTTCTCTCTTTCATATCGTTGTTGCATCGTTAAAGCTACGCGTTCGAGAACGTGCTGCAAAAATACAACGTTCATGACTTGTGACGCTTGGTTGTAACACATTGCCCTCGAAGTTACATACATGATTGCGGATTTTCTTTTCGAACGCCGTCATTGGTTGATTCCGACTCCTCCGAGACTGGTGCTGTTCTTGCTGATGCGGGTTCTCTCCCAGGTGTTTATGTGCCAGCCAAGCGAATTGCATAAAAGTAGCCGTGCCTTCGGGGAAGTATTCCTTGCAATCTTTGACGAAGTCTCGGAATTCCGGTGCTCTGCACCACATCGTCGTGACCTTGAAGGAAACCCAAACCAGGACGGTGAGGGAGAAAGAAAAAGAAGACATACCTAATGCGATTACTCTCCCGAAGCGTCCGTATTTCACTGGGGGCAATGGGGCATTCCTCCTCCAGGCGTTCCACGACGGCTTTTTTCGACAAGTTGCGCTCTCGGTTATGGTACAAATACAGGCCCAAGAGGGACGCCAGGCCTCCAATGACGACCCCAGGATGGGTGGCAAAGGAGGAGGAAGCCTCCTGCTCCCCCTGAACCTTCTTAGGCTCCTCTTGTGGCGCCTGTGACTGTCTGACAACCGGGCTCTGAGAGAGCCCTCGTCTCTGTAGGGCTCTGGAACGAACGAGGTCCCTCCTTGTCAGTGCCGTAATCATTACATGTATTGTTTGTTTGTTTGTTTGTTTGTTTGCTAGGTAGGAAATACGTACATACATGTATAATAAAAATAAAAATGGCAGAGAGGACAACAATCCCGGGAAAAGAGGAGTATGATGATGAACTAGTGCTCAGTGACGATGAAGCCGCCTCAGCAGGAGACGACGGAAATGACCATAATGACGATGATGGAGGCACTCATACGGACGCAGAGGACCATGGACCAGCTCCATTACAAATGGGGAACGCCCCACGAAGACGAGCGGCGCGACGGAAGATGTATTGCAGTCGTAGGTGATGGTGGAATTGTGAAGACATACATACAGAAATGAAGACACGTAAACGTATGTATGGTGTGTGTGTGTGTGTGTGCAGATTTTATGAGTGCCTTTGGATGGAGAATGTGGGAGTTTGGAGCTGCTCTTATCCTGGCTGCAACTTGGCCTGGATCGGTTCTGTTACCAGCCGTCTTTACATTCTTTGAAACATTGGCGGCAGTGATCTTTGGGGGACTCGTTGGCAAGTGGGTAGATAACATGAAACACGACCGACTAGCGGTGGTACGGAGATCGTTGTTAGGACAGAACTCGGGAATTGCGTTGAGTGCACTGTGCTCGATTCTACTGTATTGGATCAACGAAGGCAATCGCCAACAGAACAACAAAAGCAACGATGAAGAGGCTAACTCGACAACCCTCACAGCGCCATTCGGCCTCATGGCCGTGCTCGTTATTCTATTCGCATGTACTGCAAAGTAAGTGGTGCCGACGACGTTAATTCATGTGTTCCCTATTTCTATAATGCGGGTGACTTCGCACACACACAGAGTCGCCACTATCGGAAGCAACGTGGCCGTAGAGAAAGATTGGGCTGTTATTGTTGCTGGAAGAGATGATGATGCTCTGTCAGGTAGGGGAAGAGGATGGTAACGTTTATTGACCTCCCCTCTATTGCAGTTTGCATCGTGCAGAATTGAATAGTGTCATGAGACGGATAGATCTGATATGCAAAATTGGAGCACCCATCATTGTATCGCTAGTTCTTACATGGTCGACTGTCGGAGGTGCGTGGTCGCGCTACCACTGATATTGGTACAGGAAAAAAGTAGTTTGCTCACTCTGTCATCACAGGAGCTCTGTTTATTGCGGTATCCAACTTGGGTTCCCTTTACTTTGAATATGTGTTACTTGCGAGAGTGCATAAGGATATAATAGCGGTAGAGGCTGAGCAACAGGAAGCTGATCAAATGGACGGAGAAGCAGAGGAAGAGGAAGTAGCGGATGAAACAGAAACCACTGAGCTTGCCCGAAGTTACTGCAGAAAAGCACTGTTCCTCGCATTGGCTCCCTTTAAAGATCTCAAAAATGGCTGGGCGGTGTATTCCAAGCAGAAGATAATGCCTGCTGGGCTGGCTCTTGCACTCCTATTTGTATCCGTTCTTCAGTTCGGTTCCATTATGACTGTTGTACTGAATTGGGCTGGTGTGCCACCTTACGTCATTGCAATTTTCCGAGGGCTTGGAGCAGTCTTTGGAATCTTGGCTACAATTTCGTTCAGATAGTACGTGGATATTATTCTCTCCTTCTTTGCTAACATCAAACAGTTTCATACTTGTGTCCGGCTGTTTTTCGTCTGTATTTGCACTGCAGTCTCAAGAGAAAGGTGGGGCTCGATCGGGCAGCCCTGCTGGCAGTTTGGCTAATGCTTCTCTCTGTAAGCCTATGCACGGCCATAGTGCCATATACGCTGGATCCAGAATTCTATGGGGGACTGTTCATCAGCGATACAAAAGTTGAGCAGACGGGATTACCAGAAAAACTAAAGTCCTTGCATGGAGTACCCATTTGGGCATCGATAATGCTAATGCTAGGAGTCTCCATTTCTCGCTGGGGTCTTTGGGGCTTTGATCTACCCGTCAACCAACTCTTGCAGGTAGCGGTCCCCAGGCAAAGCCGCGGTACTATCAATGGCGTACAGAGCAGTCTAAACATGCTCTTTGGTTTACTCGAGCCATTAATGGGAGTCATTGTGTCCAATCCAGCATCGTTCGGCTACATAACGCTGGTATCGCTATTCCTAGTCTTCGTGGCCGTTCTAATCCATGGGAGGTACACGGATAAGGGAGGGTATGACGCCTTTGGAGTCAAAACTACCTCTTCCGAAACCAGCCCCAAAGCTGCAAGTGACGATATTCAAGAAGTTAGTCAGCGACCGCCCTCTTGTGCTGGAACTGGCTTTGTCAGAATGCTCCAGACTCTGTTTGAGCTATGCCGGTGAAGAGGAGTACGATGGGAGTTTCGTTCATCCCAGTTCATCGTGGGCGGGGCTCTGAGGGGTCATGCCGGCGTGTTCTCTATTATCGTATTGCCAAAATCCTTGAACATCCGTCAACACATGAAGTACAATGTGGCCAAGCCGACACCGTTGCAAGTCTTGAAATGTTATGATGCCCGGTGTCGCCGGCTTGGTCATATCCAGCAACTCCGTCTGCAAACGATCATGTGTTAACAGAGTACTGCGCACCGTTAGTACTCAACAGATAGGAAACTTACGATGACATCTTTGACGTAAGGCGGATCTTGTCCAAATGATTGGATTACCTTAGTAACTTCTTTGAAATAATAGGTCATCTCGTCTAACGTAAGATACCCTTTATGGCCAGTGTCAAGCACGTGGAAAATATACTGGCGTACAAGAATAACGGGTCACCCCGCGGCTTCAGCAGCACCAACCTACGCAAGAAAGGCTTACCCTCACGGACGCTTCACTTCGGCGCAGCTCCATGGCGAGTACAAAATCCAGATATCCCTTGTAGTCCTGTACAGTCGTTGCTCTGCTTTCAAACGAACCGGATGGCAATATACAATTGCGTCTCTCTCCACTTACCATATAGCCCTCAAATGTATGGTATTCTTGGAACACCCGCTCAACAAAGCACTTTGTCAAAGTACCCATGCCATATTTCGACAATTCATCCGCCGTTAACAATCCGTCGCCGTCTTTATCGAGTTCTGCATAGGCCGTGTAAACTGCAAGGGCTCCATTTGCCGAGAACCAGCCGCTGGGTTCGCTCTGGTCGCTGTACACCAATGGTTCGTCGTTCACGGGTTCCAAATCCTTTCGAAGCTCACATAGTTCCGCCATTACTCGAGAGCAGGCGACCTCATTCACTGGAATTTTCCCACGGTTCTTAGAGTCAAGACAAAACATAAACTTGCGCACGGCGGTAAAAATATAGTACTGGTGGAAAGATTCATCCAGTTTTTCCAGGCCTCGAATCACAGGTATTAAGTCATCAATATAACATTCAAGATCTTCTTCGCGCAAGTGATCATCCGTGGTTGAATCATACGTGCTGTTCTCAAAAGAAATAAACGAGACATGGTAGCACGGAATAGGTAGTAACATGATACATACCTCAGATGGACGCGAATCTGCTCCACCGATAGTCGTGCGAACACGTACTGGAAAAAGACTTGCGCATTTATCCTATGTCTGCTATCTCGCGCAAACTGCATATTTGCGAGTAGTGGGTTCCGCTGCGCATAATTACCAGTAAGAACACACAAACGCACCTTCAAAAAAACCGAAGGAGCAAAGTAACGCTTCGCTTTGGCAGAGCAACGGTCCCTGACTCGACAGAATTGATCGTAATTAATAAAATCAAGCTCTTCTTTATTGTAGGTTGTTTGTTTTTTCGCTTCATCCGACTCGTACTCCTCAGAATTGGACACCTCGGTAAGAAGTCGAACAATGTCTTGAAGATCCTGCATGAGTCGATAAAGCACCGATACATCGCTTACTAGTTAGACAGAGGGTATATGCTTACTCTTTCATCGGGAAGCTCTTGAGTTTTCTTTTCAATCAATTTTTGATGAGCCAATTGCTTCATCGGATAAACAGTTACCGTGGGATCCATCCCTTCTGTTTGTTCAGATTCTTCCAATAAGTCTTCCACGCTGACCATCCAACATGAACCGGTTCAAATATTAAAAAAGAAGTATATCTCTAGATACGTCAATGGCGAGTCACGTACTGCTTGGATGACTTCCTGAAAAAGGTTGGAATTACTTTAAATGACGGATGTTGAGCCTCCAATTCCTCCTGCCGCTTTTTGGCACGCTGCTGCATGATCTCTCGAAAGTGTCTCCATGGATCATTCCCTGCATCATCCAACCATGATTGTTCCACTTCTCCTTTTCTTTTTAAAAAAAAAGGAATAATCATCTCTGTATTGGACCAGGACGTACTTCCAGCTGTCGATGAGGAGGCCGATTTCTGCTCTTCCTCTCGTTGAGCAGCTCTTTTGAGAGAGTTATAGATATCTTGGGCACTTCTGCTTTCCCCTGACATCTTGGTTAGGGGTGTATATTATGTATGGAAGGCGTATAAGGGTTCTTTCCGGAGCCACTTCAAATCAAAAATCGGGCCGTTTACGGTCAATTTCTAATTCTATTCACTCTATAATAACACGTACAATACCCAAAAGTTTTGATACCAATATAGTGGGTGTTGTACTACAAAAAACAAGACAATTTTGACCAACTATGTCTCACTCTCACTCATCCTCCCGAGGCAGCAGGAGACGCTCCTCGGGCTCCATCGTAGCGCCTCAAGGCCCCGTGGTGGGCATTATTGGCGGTAGTAGTCTCCTACATCTCCAGGACACCGCCGTTTCGGCGTCCCCCAAGGAGCAGGAGATAGCCCAGACGCTCGGCAAGGCTCGCGTCGAGGATGTGGAGACTCCCATGGGAAGGGTGGTGTATAGAACATGCGTAATCAAGGCCAATGAACGCAGTCAGGAAGAAGAGGTTAATTTAGTGTTTACACAGCGCCATGAAGCGAATGCCGGCGAGCGCTACACCCAACCGGCCGACATCAACTACTCGGCCATTGCCATTGCTCTCAAGCATCTGGTACGTACAGTACGACTTCCGCCCTGAGGACAGGACAGCGGATGGACTGGATGATCCCGATTTGGTCTGCAGGGCTGTACACATGTGGTTGGAATTTGTTCAGTAGGATCTCTCAAGAGCGGGTTAGCCCTTGGGACGGTGCTTTTGCCAGATGACTACTATTGCCCCTATGATACACGGCCAGGTACGTCGATTCTGTGCAGTGTTGCTTTAACTGGACGGACACTTACATTCGTGCGAATGCAGTCCATGCTGACCACCGGGGACACTTTATGCCTAAAATCGACGGGGACCTTCATAAGCATCTCCTACAAGCACTAGGATCGCTGAATATAGGAGTTCATGCTGGAGGCGTGTACGTCAACAGTCGTGGTCCACGGTTCGAAACCAAAGCAGAAGTTCGCATGTTTGCCGAAGCTGGTGATGTAATTGGAATGACGGGAGCTCACGAAGCCTCAGCTTGTCAAGAAGTCGGCTTGCCATACGCCATGGTATCTGTTGTCGATAACTATGCCCATGGAATTTCGACGGATTTTAGCGTTGCGGATTTCAAGAAGGCGCAAGCTACAAACCTCCCGAAGATCTTCCAGATTATCGGAAGCGTCGTACCGAAGCTTGCCTCGCTGTCATACGCAAGATTCCAAGAGATTAAACGGTATAAAGAGGTTGAACAGAGCACCGACGGATCGACCGGCCGATCAGAGTCTAAAATTGAAACTGTTGACCTAATCGTACACGCTCAGTAAGTGATATACCTCTGAGATGGCTAAACAGAGCTCAGTGGTAAAAAGATACCAAACCTTGGTGGCTATACGTGCAGTTATGTAGTACCGGTAAAACCCGAAAATAAAGCCTTGGAGAATCATTGTGTAGTCGTTCGCGAAGGACGTATCGTTGACGTCCTTCCTTCGGCTGACGTAAGCGAACGCTACCAGGCACATCGCACGGTTCGCCTTAGCCACCATGCTCTCATTCCGGGACTAATCAACGCACACACGCACCTGGCCCTAAACAACATGCGTGGACTCGCGGATGACAAACCGCTTATGGAATGGCTAACGATGGACATTTGGCCTGCAGAAGCCAGGCTTCTATCGCCCTTGTACACTTCTCATGGTACTCGATTCGCCGCTGCAGAGTGTATTCGCAGCGGGGTTACTACCGTTAATGACATGCATTTTTTTGGAGGGACAGTCGCTGAAGAATTGTATGAAGTGGGACTTCGGGCCCGAGTCGGCGCAGTATGCATTGAGTTCCCCACTTCCGATTCCCAGAATGCCGAAGAGTGCCTCGATAAAGCAGTGGAGTTGTGTAGTTACTGGAAGAAGCGCGACCCTACAGGTAAGCCATCCGCTTAAGGGAAGAATTGATCGTGGCAGCTACTTCTTTCGAAGTTACGTAACGCAGGACGGATTCAATTTTCTATAGCACCGCATGCTCCATACACAGTCAGCGAAAAGAGTTTTCTGCGTGTTAAGGAGCTTGCTGAACGATTTGATGTGCCCATCCACCTTCATTTGCATGAAACCGAATCAGAGACCCGGGAGTCTTCAGAGGGGATTGACGGGCCATCGAAACATCTCAGTGACAATAAATGCCGCCCATTTGAGAACCTCGACAAACTAGGATTGATCACTAGTAGAATGATAGCAGTACACATGACTCAGGTACGCTTTAATAGTCCTGAATGGACTCCTATTCCACATTCATTCAGAGCAGTTTTTACGGTAACCCTCGGTTTGTATCAAACTGTATGCAGTTAACTGAGGAAGAAATTGCTCGGGTTGCTGAAACTGGTTGCAATATTGTGCACTGCCCTTCGTCCAACATGAAATTGGCATCGGGATTCTCTCCTATTTGGGAGTTAGAAAAAGCAGGTGTGAACGTCGCCATCGGGACAGGTATGGTTGTCAATTCTATGTGTCAAAGACCAACTGTCCCGGTGACTTTCTTCTTCCATTTTGCAGATTCAAGCGCTTCTAATAACAGTCTTGATATGTTTGGAGAGATGAAGCTTGCGGCGATACTAGCGAAGGGCGTCTCCAAGGATGCCACGGCCGCTCCTGCGTTCAATGTATGTTACTTTGGCAATTCCGATGTTGTTTGGTGTTATTGATAACTTTATGTCTTCTGGCGCTCCTCTAATGTACACGAGCAGGTATTGAAAATGGCAACACTCAACGGCGCTAAGGCACTGGGACTAGAGAAAGATACCGGCTCCTTGGAGATAGGAAAGTTTGCGGACATGACTGCTGTTCGTCTAGATGGATTGGAGCAGATGCCGCTTTACAATGTCATCTCCCATCTGGTCTACGCAATGGATCGTCACTGGTAAGCCATTATACTGTCATATTAGTATAGTGGATGTCTTTCTCAATGTGCTTTGCTGTACAGCGTCACTGATGTATGGGTGGCTGGGACACAACTCCTTGCCGGTCGGCATCTGCTTACCATCGACGAACGTAAACTTAAACATGATATGAAAGAATGGGCTTATAAGGTTCGTCTTGGAGAGAAGACTGAAGTAGATTACGACGATGAGGGCGACGAACAGGGATAGTCAGGAAAATAGGAACGGACTCTGACTGCTCCCACAATATCAGTTGTGGTTATGGTTATGGTTATGATTTGCAGCTAACCAGAGTTGTGGCTATACATATATAGACAATTCGCGCGGAACATAGTAGCTACATCACCACAACCAGTGTATGATGTCACATCAAAGCTCCTGTGTTTCATCATCATAATGATAATATGGCCGTTAGCTCGTGTTGCTGTTTCAGCTTGTGGTGCTTTGGTATTCCAATTCAACTGAGTTGTGAAGCAATTGTATTGTTCATACTATGAGCCCCATAGTTTACACCTTTTGATACCTCGACATTGATCATTGATAACTTCGCCTTTTTGAAAAGTCACTGTTGCAGTATGGCGCCTCGAGCTATCACTGCCAAACACCTCAGCGGTAAACTGCGAGAGGTAGCCGACTCCAAACTCGTTCCGTTCTATTCGCGTTTCTTCAAGACGGCAAAGGGCCAATACGCGGAAGGGGATAAATTCCTAGGTGCGACAAGATTGTATTCAGTGAATCGCCTTGTACCTCATGAAGCGAAATACATGTACTTCTCTCGTTTGCAGGTCTTCGAGTACCATGGATCCGCAAGATCGTATCTCAGAAAGACTTCGTGGAATCGTTGTCGCTCTCCGAAGTGGATAAATTGCTCTCGTCGGAATACCACGAGGAGCGGTTGGGAGCACTCCTGGTGCTAGTATACCGATGGCCTCGAGCATCCAAGCAGGAGAGAAAAGAGATCTATGAATTCTATTTGAACCACACGAAATTCATCAATAATTGGGATCTGGTGGATACTACAGCTCCCAAGATCGTAGGAGCTTGGTTGTATGAAACTAAATCATCTAGAGATGTATTATATCGGCTTGCAAAATCTGAAGACCTTTGGGAAAGACGCATCGGAATGCTGTCCACCCACTACTTCATCGGCAAAGGCGACCTAGAGGATGCACTAAGCATATCCGCATTGCTTCTCCAAGATACGCATGATCTCATACACAAGGCCTGCGGTTGGATGCTACGCGAAGTAGGCAAGAAGGATGTGTCAAAACTTGAGGAATTCTTGGACGAGCACTGTAGGGTAATGCCGCGGGTGATGCTCCGATACTCCATTGAACGATTGCCAGCATCCAAACGCAAGGCATATTTGCGCCCAGATGAGAAACAGGGGAAAGCGGCAAAGCGAAACTCTACTTCGACCTCCAAACGGAAGCGATCTGCTTCTGAGAAGCATGGAGGTGCGAAGAAACCTGCAAGAACGCGGTCCAGCCAAGCTCAGCGCTAATCACTGAGTCGACTTCATACTTATAGCCTGCTCTCTAGCAACACAATACGCTCGATGCATACTCTTCATCTGCAGAATAGGGTTACGGCGCTTCATGTTCGCAGGTGGACCGTTTCTGGGTCGGCAACGATGTGGTATCCACATGGTCTTCGTCTCGTATCCCGGTTGCTCGGAAACGAACAGGCTTCTGTCATCAATCGCGTGGCTTTGACAAAAGATGTAGCGGCTAACGATGGATTGTATATCTTCGAAAGCTTGAGCTTTCGGGAACTAATCAGTTCTTCGCGTAGAAGTTTCAAGAGCGTTGGAGCCACAGCTATAGTAGCAGCTAAATCCTCGTATTCCCTTACGGAAGTGGTATCTAAGGGGTGGAGTTTTCCAATCAAACAAGCATTTTGGAGTGCTGTTCCTGTGTTGCTACCGCAGAACACACTTTTTTGTATTGTCGATGTACCTCGAGAGTCCATTGTCTCTCCCCTGAGTGACAGCGAAGGCGTTGATGCCCACACTGTGTCTACTGTTGCTGCGGTATCATGCGATAATGCACGATTAGGTTCTATCAACCGTGGTTTTGACAATAATTGATCCAACTTACAGGAGTGTGCAGAACGCATGAAGCAGTCTAGGAAAAGGTGAACAAGAGATCGCCTCCGCACGTGGTCAACATGGTCTGTCTGAGCATTATATAGTATTCTGCTGGATGATATACCCCGCGCGACGAATTGCTCTCTCAGTCTGCGAATTGCCTGCACCGTAATGACACTTGGAAGTTTCCGCGAAACCAACTTCCGTCTACGCGTTATGTATGCTCGCTTACAGCCTGTGTACTCGGAACGGTCAACCATAGCACCGCTTCAGGGACTGACCGCAGTATGTTAGACCAAGTTTCAACCGCTGCCGGGGTGACGCGGTGGAGTGGGCAGAGCATTGATAGCACAATTGGCTCTGTCTGTATTTCAGAGAGGACAAAATCGTGTTTTCTTTCAAGACAAATTTATGCCTCTCGATATAATTCTTACCGAACCGAATTCCGAAGATAGACGTGAGAAATCATCGATCTCCAAGAAGCTTGCAGGAGGTAACAATTCTATGTGGGGCTGAAGAGTACAAATGCTACTGACCAGGTAAGTTTCTGGGACAATCACGAGCTTTTCAGTAAAGTACTGCGGTCCGGTTTCAACGGAAATGACCTGAGAATCTGTGATCATGAAGTCGACGGAATCTAGCGATGTGGTTCCTGGGTATCCTAAATATTCAACAATTACACAACTCAGGTGCGACAGAATGGTTGGAGAACCGTGCAGCGTATGTCCATCAAGGTCAATTAGGATCTCAACCCCGGCGTTGTTGATAATGTTAGCAGCTGTCTGTGCATCGACGTCGTGGATGTCGACAACCTCTACGGCCTTTACGATGTTAGCAAACCACGTGTAAGTTTCGTTAATTCGAGAGCGAGAGAATACCGTAACCTGTATCCCCGGGAATGTAAGGCTCGACACCAAATCGGATACCAATCTTCCCACAGGATGATTGCCGAAGCTCCCTGAAAGGAAACCTGCTCCTCGAGAAACGTATACATATGTTATCTCTGAGTAAATAAAATCGTTTAACTATAACAACGATTACCCACCTAGCCGCAAGGGAGATTCCCGTATTCTGTTCGAGAGTAGATGTTTGGCAGGAAGATTTGCTCTCGATGGATACCCTAGTGCAATCACAGAGGTGAGCTCCTGTCGTAGTTCAATGGAGGAAACATGGTATTCACTAGACTTGATTAGTGGCTTTCTTCCGTTTGCAACGCTTTTCTCAATATGCTCATCGAGGAGGAATTCTAGAGCTTCCAAGTCAGCCCATAATAAGGATGCGCACATGGCTCGATGTAATATGCTATACAGAGGAACGAGACTTCTTGAGCTGTTCTGAGCTGCAGAACTTCTCAAATATGAAGTAAGTACAGCGACCGCCTCGGTATGATGGTGTTCAAAGAGCAGGAGGGAACCATAATTCTCGTAATCAAAGGCCGAAGCATGTGGACTCCGAATTGCTTTCCCGAAGGATTCCCTTGCTTCGGTTATTCGACCCAGTCCATACAGAGCGTGCCCTTTAAAATGCCACATCCAGTATTGAAGAAGACCCTCATCTTTACCTTTGTAGTTCGTATCTCGTTGTGCTCGCTCAATATCTTCCAGGAGTTCTGAATATCTTCCTTGCTCCAGCTTCTGTTTAAGAGGAATTCCTTCACTCGCTGTAAGGCAGGCTATAACCAATATCACATGAGCGACCCATGCTGTGATTTTGCACTCGTTTCTCCACATTTCTTTGTTTGTACACTTTGATTGCGTGTAATAAGACTCCTCGTATGGCACATACGGGCTACAAAACCCACCAAGGACAACTGAACCGGACAATCTTTTATGCCATTTACAGGTTCATGCGGCCCCCTTCATTTATGAGTGCATGTATAGAGATTGATCAGTAGGAATCCACGAAAAACTAAGGCGGTGCATTGTGAATCGTATGTGCATGAGTTGCGTTGATTTATACACCGTGTAGACTCCTCTAACTTGAACAAAGAAAGGGAAAGTTTCTCCTGGCTTGACTCATTTTTTATCCTTTAATGGGGTCTGTCACGAGTGATACCGCATACCCAATCCTTTACTAAATCCTTCTTCCGACCGCGAGGTACCCAGGTTCCATCGGTATGGAACAAGGGAGCACATCCAGGTAAGAGTCGGAAGCATTTCGTCGAAGTTGAAGTAGCAGGCCATGCCATTAGATACCATGAAGTTGGAGGAAATATGCTGTCTCGAGCCTTGTAAAGGGTTGGCAGTATCTTCCTGGCGTCTATAGAGCTGGTGGAGCGTGAGATTCAATTTGTTATCCGGTGCATGCTCTCGGCAGGAAAACTGTTTTGGTGTGAAATGTGATGCAGAGAGGCTCAGTACTACGGTGTCGATGGTTATCAACACCATTTGAGAAATTCCTCACTATACGAGGAAGAGGAACCTTCGCGGGAAGTTCTACATAGTATTACAAACGACGACAGTGAAAGTATGCAAAACTGCAACCGCATCTCTGAAGGTGATCCGGCGGCCAGTAATGGCACCCAACGTGGATCAGATTTTAACGATGGCACATCTGAGCGCACCCAGCGCCCAGGAGAGCCATTACATAGAATTTTCCATCGAGTTAGTGCACAGCAAGGAAGCCAACAGAATTTCCCTGGGAACGAAAACCAAGTAATGAACCGCAAGGTGTCAACGGATGTGCGGCTAGATGGTTCAGTGAAGTTTATCAATGACTGGCTTACAAAGAGAAACGGTAACTTAGCGTTCTCAACAGTTATGGAAGACTCCGATGCGATGTCGAATGAATACGTTGCCGGTAGTGGGCAAAAGAACAGCACTACGACAACATTGCGAGCAACTATTGACAAGGATACGACTGACCCCAGCGGAACATTCACACTCTACCATATTCGCGTGTCCGATGGTTTTGCTGAATGGGTTGTTCGAAAGCGTTTCCGAGAGTTTAGCACCTTACACCAGACGTTACATAAGAAGTTGCCTGGCCACGTAACGGAGATGCTGCCCCGGTTGCCCCCAAAGAAGATCATGGGCGTATTGCAGCCTGATTTCATTCGTGAAAGGTAGGTAGCAGTAGGCTTGACGTCATTTCATGATATGTTTTGCTAATTTGTGTTGATGTGCAGGCGTCGACAACTTCACTATTACCTGAGGAAGCTCACCGACATCCCTGCAGTGCGCGGCTGTCCAGAAGTGGTCGCTTTTCTTAGTAGAGATGAATACAAACCTCCTCCCAAAGTAGTTCGACCCAATTTGTCTCCAGCGTATCATCGTGCAAGCAACAATGCCAGATCTCCCCTTCGGACTTATGCCTCTGGTGGAGGTAATTTCCCAACGTTCAGTCAGGAGTACCGACAGGGAAGTGACCATCGGGACAGTTCGCAGTTTTTGAAGGACGAAGCTAACAAATTGAGAGATTTTCGAAACGAAGACAGCTCCTCTCAGTCTAAAACGTCTTTTCCAAAGCGCCCCGGCTCCCTCGCAGCAGAGGCTGCCGATGCTATGCATGAAACCAGATGGGCAAGTCAAAAATCGGAAGTGTCGTATGAGTATATCCCGCACAAGGACGGTAGCTACGTTGGCTCTTTCACCAAAGAAAACTCCGTCGATACTCAAGGCGCATTTTCAGATAGTGTGTATCAAAAACAGGATGATGACGACGCGTATAATGAGAATTGGAAACTTTTGGAGGGTTCAGACAAAGGAACGAAGGATATTGATGACTTGTCGGTGGATGACATTGAAGAAGCAATACTTGACTCTTTGAAGTTGTTTGACAAAGAGTATCCACCGTCTTATGCCCTACAGATAGAGGCCCTCATATTAGCCATGCTTCCAAGTCCGCCTGAAAGGTCGGCTCGACTAAGAAGTAGTGCGTTCCTCGCACAGACTGTGAAGCAAGCCATCAATGGCCAATGCATCGCTCTTGGAAAGTCTGTAGTAGGAGCTGCGTACCGAGGGCATCCGTTTGAAATTGGAGTGTTTCTCAGCCGACGATCTGCAAGAAATTGGAGTTCCACCGTTGCTCACCTGTTGCTGGACGCGGGGGCTGTCGCAAGAAATTGGTGGATGGACAACTCGTGGTATATTCAAAGGTTATTTGATGATCTGAACGATACCTTATATGAATGTCAGTTGGATGACCATTACTCCCAATACGATAGATGTCTGTGGATGACGAACAAGTTGCACTGCGATTCAGCCCGGACAACGTATTCCTCCTTTCAGACCGACTCATATACAAGGCAATGTGCCTCTCTATCCGATGCAGCTTCAATACTCGATTCTTCCGTAGGATCATTCGACAGGAGCTGTAGTTCTGGACAACTTTTCCAACGTCCGGATGCGCCTACGGACTCCAGTACTGCTTCCCCATTTGGGGTCAGTGAAGGCAATGGAGGACCCCATCCTCACAACTCCAGTGCGAAGAAGAAAAAAAGGGGTCAAGGTCGGGCGAGCAATGAAGGTGGATACAAGTACCACGAAAATTCCGGCACAACTGGTGATGCGTCTATAGAGAAATCAGTGAGACGCAACTTAACTAAGTTGGGCTTAGATAAATCGACTTCAGAGAGGATTGCGCGTAGGATAACTTCGAGTACGGCAGGTCAATATGGCTCGGAAGCGATAGACCAACGTGCAGAGGCAAGTTCACCAAAGTCCATCTCTGAACGACACAATAAATCCGCGACAGCACTCTCAGCTGGGAATGAGCATCCAGCCCTGAGAAAAAAATCGCATAGACGTCACGTCTCGGATGAAGCGCTGAGAATACTGGACCGTTCAGGTGTCTTGAAAGACATGCTAAGCGATAGCTTGTCGCGCCGGTCACATTTATTTTCTTCCTTTTCGAAGAGGTCCCCTTTGAACCGTGAAACAGATCTGGCGTATGTTCCCAGTGACATTGTGCTTCATTCTCTCCGTGTCCCTTGTCAATTGTCCAGTTTGAATATTCCGGCTTATTGTGTAGAAGAGCCAAACCCAAACAGGGGACGACGCTTCTCACAGTCGCCCCAACAGCGAGGCTACTCAAGAGACAGGATCTCGTGCAAAGTCGGCAGAACTGTGTGCTCACTCACGTCCAATGATATGCACGGTCTGGCACTTGCTACAGTACTGGTGATGGGAGATCAAGCGCTAAACTCACAGTTTTTGCTGCGCAGATCGATCATGCTCGCTGATACGTACTTCAACATAGAGCTCCGGAAATACCTCGATAAGCAAGATTCCCAGGAATATGCGGTGATTATGCCGTGGTCATCTTTGGTCACTTCAATGTTATACGTGTTTAGCAGGCGACGACAGCACATCTTAAGCCCTCTTCACGCCCTAGCGTGGCTTCTTCTGGATTTAAGTACATTTCCATGGGATACCCATGCTCTAACGTTCGAAGGCAAGGTCCCATTGGTGGAGTGGGAGCGTCGAAGCCGAAGCTCCTTCTTGCGAAACGCTCAAAACGTTGCTGAAAAGCTTAGTGAGGTATCAAGGAATCAGCGCAAGTCAGAAAAAAGTAGCAAGGACAAAGGAAAAGGCTCCGTTGCAGTTGAGGATATGTTGACTCAAAGACTGTTACAGGTTGCGAAGAGCTGTGACTCACGTGCTGCTGAGTTAGAGCAGGCATGCACGGAGAACGAAGAAGACCATTCTTCTTCATTTATTGAAGAAAGTGAATTAAGCGCGATCCGTGAAAAAGTAACTCGAAGAAATGCCCGGTCGGAAATGGAAGATTTTGCTGCCGAGCTTCTACGTTACATCAACTCTGATGATGCGTTTAACAACTTCTGCAGCAAGATAATGCAAGACTCGTCTCGCGAGAAGGCCGTGATTGGAGACGTCCTTGACCCTTGCTGCAACACCCTTGATGAGTGTTTGAGCATAGACTCGTTCCGACAACTGATGACGTCCGCTTGTCCGCAAGGCGTGCGAATGATTGTTTCACTTTTCGTGGCGGCTTCCAGCCGCAATTCACACAACTCAGAGTCTGGTTTTATGTCCTCCATGCACCACATTCTTCCAGACGTGTGTAACCGGTTTTTCCAACATAGCCAAGAAAGCGATAACGACAGTTTGGATATAGAAAACTCCTTAGAAGCAGCAAAAGGACGCATGCGGCACATTTGGAATGAGTTGCCCGAGGGCCAGTCAGCCGCAGAGAAAAAGCTTGTTCTCCCAGATAGTATAGAGTCCCTCTATGCGGAGTGCTTTGGTGTCAGAAAACAAGACCTGTGGCACCAACTTGATTATATCGCTTTCTTGTTGGATTCCGAAGTTACGTCATCCGCGGTTGTGCGCTTAGCAAAAGAGGTACTGTCCGAGAAAGGATCACTTCCAGTGGGAGAAATCGGCAAATTGTTGCAAGAGGCTACGAGCAATTCTTCTTTGTCTTCAATCCTGAAGGAAAAGTGGGGTGGTCTCAAGAAATTCTTGGAACAGCATCCCGATGTATTTTCTCTCTCCTCGGACCATCCTTTCAATCCTTCTGTGTCACTATGCGAAGAAAACGTGGACGATGAGTATGATGAAAGCTGTGACGACAAAGCGCATTCCGGAACCGCTAGTCACTACGATGCGCCATCCTCGAGTCCAAATATAAGTGCTATAATGGGTGAAACCTTAAGCTTTTCACCGGGAAGAAACCGGAATAAACAGGATGATACACTGGAGGAGAACCGGTTCCAATCAGATGGATATCCATTCGGAAGCCAAAGCAGCCTGTGGTCCACATTAGCGTGGCAATCGCCTGGTGTCTCCCCGGATACGCACCTTCTTGGGCAATTAGCCAGTCAGGTCGGGAATCAGTACCCTAGTTCGCCCGGGGAGAACGGAGATAGCTATGCGCTGCCACGGTCAGTTTTGGACGAAATAGGTTTTGACGGTAAGAACTCTACGTATAATGGTAAATAGCACTCCATAGCAGCGTTAGGATGGGCAAAAAAAATACTACGTCACACGTGGATGAATTTGACATTCATACCATCCCTACGTTCTGCTCTATTTTATTCCCCTAGAGTTGCTTGAAGTACCGGCTCATAAGGCCAGAAACTCTCATATCGATACCTTTCTGGATTCCACATCGTATTGAACAGGCCACGAAAGGCTTTATGGGGTGGAAGAGTGGGCACATCCTTCCAAAAGTATTCGGGTGCCTCCTCGTGGCACTGCTGGAGATTGTAGCAGGGAACTCTCATATTGAAATGATGAATATGATGATACTCGATCCCCAAACTGAACCACTTAAGATACCATGGGATATGGAGATGTGTGCTGCCATAGATTGCCGCCTGTTCGACAGTATGGTTTTCCGGGGGTTCGAAGTACGATATATTAACGTGGTGCTGCAGTCGCACAGTTTTAGTAACATGTCAAGCAGATGCTACTACCATATACGCAGCAAAACGCATCTTACCTGTAAATGGAACAGCATGAACCCTACCGCACCAGCGACCATGCTAGCGCAGAACTCATCGCGAAGCCAGCAGAATCCGCCTCCAGTTAGATAAAAGAAAAGAGCCCATTCCAATGCCTTATAAACGTTCACCTGAGACAGCGACCATACTAACTACTTCCCGAGATGAAAACTTGCGCGCTCCACAATATCCACTTACAATCATGCCTCCACGCATGAACCGGTAGACAATCATGAACACCATTACCGGTGCAACAATGAAAAATACAAAGGGATCGCGAAAGAAGCGGCACAAGGTCTTCTTCCATAGCGGCATATTCTCATACTCTTGTCGTGTGAATCTCGTGGTCCTCGCCGGATCGTGGAGTGCCGAATTTCCGTACACTCTGCAACAAACAATTATCGAAAACTCATGTGAGACCGAAATCGAAACAACCGGTTTCCGATCGAGTTTCACTCACCTGTGATGCAATACGTGTGTTCCCCGCCAATATTCAAAAGGGGTAAGCACAATGCCCCCGACAAAAATTCCAACCAGCCGGTTTTCTCGAGGGGTAGGAAGGAAGGACAGATGGCAGCAATCGTGGAATATGACAAATATCCGCACCTGTGAGCAACTTACCACTTTCCTAAATGATTACACCTCACAAACCTGGCAAAAACGATCAAGGTACATACCAATGCTAGACCGCGAAACACAATCCATGCCAGTCGCCAGGCAGTGCCATATTTTTCAAAACACTCCTCTCCATCTGGGGAGTTCGGACCACATGCGCTATGCCACATAAACATCCACAACAAAGTCGTGGCGGCAAATAACGTCAATGCAATGGCGAGGGTCCTGAACGCTTTTGTCCGGTCCGACTTGCCGTATTTTTCTGCAGTGAGTACAGACGGCCCCAAATAAACAGAGGACAACTCGTAGCTCTAACAGCAACGTAGACGTACTGATATGCTCTCGAATTTGTTTAAATAGAGGCTCGCTGGCTTGAACTCCGGCTCCTTTAAGTTTCTTCTCTGTGGACTCATCAGCATTTTTGGCGCATGTTTCAGCCTCATTCGTCTCCTTCCACTGCTCTTCTCTAGTGATGGCATCTAGTTTGTCAGGATCCAAGGAATCGCCCCAGGAATCCCATTTAAATATGGTATGATCTGTATCCTCCTCCTTGGTGGAGGATTTTGCCGTTCGTTTTGGCGTCTTTCTCGACGCACTCCTACTCCGGCGCTTCTTGACGGGGCTCGTCTGAGTCGATGGAGACTCCTGAGACTTACCGTCGGTGGCTACCTTGTCGTAAGTGGTCATTATACGCTTGTATCCGGGAAAAAGAACGAGTTAACCGTGTTGCGCCACGTCAGAGGGCCAAGCTATTCCACAAAACACAACAGACGTATCGAAGCAACGACACAACGCAGAGACGCCGCTATTCCGTCTGTAAACATACACACAGGACAACCCGTCAGATAAAGGTTCAATATGATGCATTCGCCGCATCTCCTCAGCATTTTTGTTGAAGTTCCCTTTTGTCCCCCACTCCCTTGGTTCTTCCCTTCCACTCCGTCCCCTATGCTTTTTGTTCGATGTATCGGAGCGACTCAGACTACCTGTGTGAAGCTGGGACTCGTCTTGATGGGGAGGAACAGCCAGAAAGCCAGTGTTGAAAAAATTTGAAATGATCCAGGTAGCCGTTCCCTTCAAACACTATCGGTGTAGTTAAGCCGAAAGGCTTCTATCGCTTGATCTTCTTTTCGTTTTTTCGACTTTTCCCAGCTTCATGTTTGGTAGTTAAGCCGAAAGGCTTCTATCGCTTGATCTTCTTTTCGTTTTTTCGACTTTTCCCAGCTTCATGTTTGGCACTTTGTTCTGGTTTGTCTTCTCGCATGGTAATATACGCGCTTGAGAACTTGAGCCATTTACCAATGGCACCTCCCATCTCGTCATTACCAACATCAAAATACTTTTGTTTACGAAGTGCTTCTCCAATGACTTCATTAGGACTACTGGACTGGCGGGTGATAGAGTATTTTAACCGGCATATAACAATTTATGCCGGATTATAATATAAAATGCCGGGTTTATTCCTATATAAAAATACCATATAGAAATCTGGAGGTACTTGTGACACTCCATCCATGTAGGGACTATCGCTATATAACAGGGAAAAAAACGCTAAAAAAAGTCCAAGTGAATATTTTTATATTGGGACAGAACCGACAGCCGGTTTATAAAAATCACTTTTATATTTATAGTATTATCACACCGTGATTATACCTACTTTCCGCTTAATAACCTTAGGTGAGGAAGAGCGAAAGTTAAAGAAAACACTTTCAGTTCCATTTATACATTTATAATTACACACACACAAATGTGACAGATAGCCCACCTTATAATTCCATAACGGGGAATTAACGCCCTAAAGCTAGAGCGGAAGCAATAAAAGCACCTTGAGATACACGGCAATTATCTTCGTAATTAGCCTTCATCCAAGATGTTTCATACTATATGAATCATTATTTTGAGTAGGGTATTTGGTTTGGGAAATATAATTCTGCTGGAAGAAACGTAAAACTTTGACCATTTCTAAAAGTTTCTGGTATATTGATTCAGGGTGACTATCAGGTTTAGTACCATTTGCTGTTAAAGAAGGTATTTTTTCAAGAGCTTTTTGGCAAGCTGTTTTAGCCCATTCTAGCTCTTCTTCGGTTGGTTCAAAAGTGGGGAGTGAAAGTTGCATTTTATTATTTWATTATTTCAAATAACAAAATAAAAAATCAATTTTTTATTTAAATACAAWCTAAATTATTACTAATAGGGTACGAAAATTAGACCGACAATTTAGCGATGAATTACATTGAAAATCACACCCACAATTTAGCGATGAATTACATTGAAAATTACACTGAAAATTACACATACAATTTAACTTATAGCCGGCATTATTTATTATTTTTTATTAAATAAATCCGGCATTTTATATTAAAATCCGGCATAAATTATTATATACTGGTTAAAATGCCCTATCACCCGCCAACGTGAAATCAATTGATTTCACGTTGGCGGGTGATACACCCTCTCACAAATGTTTGCCCCAGGTCAAATTATTAGTGCAGTGGCAAAGACCACCATGAAGGCTCACGGTGAGATACAGTTGAAGGATCTTGTCAACTGGGTAGGGTTACTTCCAACGCGAACAGATTTGAACAATACTATTGAGGAAGTTAGCCGGGTTTTAACTATTGCGCTTACCGAATCTATTCGTCAGATAAGACCCAACATGGGTCTCCGGGAGCGGGTTTTGACAGTTTTGAACAATAATACACACTACAGTACTACTGTTTTCAACAAGGTCAAGCATGCTGCCTTTTCAAGCTAGTCTCCAGACTCGATCCACGAGGCGAAAGGCGTCGCAGATGCTTTAGCAGTTATACAGGGTTATCTGCAAGTATCATATTGGTAAGGAAGAATTCAACGTACATAACGTACTCTCCCTGTTCTTTGAAAACCAAGAGGATATCACATGCTCACGGCAGCGCAGCAAATCGCCGAATCCAATGCGTGCCATGCTCCAGAGAGCCTTAGCGAGTTGAAGGAAGAAGCTGTTGAATTGAGAAGGCAGAGTGATGATATATTGTAACAGCAGGAAACATTTAAAGGAAAGGAAGCATTCGCGTTCACGACTCTCAGGCCAGTACGATCCGATCGGTACCACCGGTAAACCACACTTTACCACCAGTGGGTACCGCACCACCTCTCACCCCACCACCACCCCGGTAAGCCCTACCACCGGTACCCCCACCCACCACCCTGGTRTCGAAATTCGAATTGATACATTCTAGAATTACATACCTGTAATTTGCGTGTACTTGCAGGATATGAACGGTCACTGGTCTATTCTCCAAAGCCTAGGCCGCACATCGATTTCGCTGCAGAATGCCGCTGGCAGTGAGGAGAAGAGAACGGGTGCGAACATTAAAATGGACCTCCGTCTTAATGTCTAAAATGTTTGGCTGGTGCATTCGATGTGACCAAGCATGATGTATTGTAGTTCGATGTTTTCAAGGAATGGAATTTCCTCAGAAACGGGTCTCATGTTGAATGTGCTCGCTGCGACCCCGGCTGCAGTCGCATGCTGGGAGATTAGTGAATGTGGATCAGATTATTTTGTCCAATGCATTGGTTGTTTTAATCTCGCGCAGCTGCAGTACGACAGTTAGTCTCGTCGAGATAGATGCTAAGTTGTTGATTTAGTTTTCTGACGTATAGGGAGTGTTATGAGCACCTTCCACATTGCCGAGGCTGGGGGCCGTGGAAAGGGTAAAGGAAAATGTATGGGGGCGCTCCCTGGGGACAAAAAATATAGGGGTTCACAGGCTGGGAGAGGACAGGACATCTCGTATGAAGCTTTTTATAATGACACTGTGCCCCTATTTCCTTCAGGACATACATCTACATAAAGAGATGCATAGCATGTAAGTTAGTGCGTGAGGTCAGGTGCATGGATACAGTATTTTATCGTCTGGGCCAGAGGTGTTGTCCGGGGGGCTGTTTTGAATGTACGCTGTCCACATGTGTACACTGTGCAGGGTGTATTTCATCCGCGAATTGGAACGAATCTGTAAATCTCAAGGTAGTTGTTGCTTCTTTGCGGTCTGGATGAAGTATGTAGACTCGGAACATGGGACGGTAATGCTTATCCCCTGCCAGTTCCCGCGTTTCAAATCCGATGTCAAACTGATCTTGGCACATCAGAGCACCTGGTGGAAAGATAGAGGTTTTATATTCTTTATGAGGTCTGCCAACATTCGTGTTTACCGCGTTTTTAGTGAGCGAGGACCAGAACCGGTTACCCCATGTTTCTGCACGTTGTGATTAGCAATTCTGGAAAGATAGTCATTTAGCCAGTAGGCATTGAAAGCTATAAAGGAAAATACCGTTCCTTGAGGATGAAATAATTTTCCCACGTTTTGATGTTTAAACGATCGAGCATACATATCGGTAGCGTGGGAATCCGAAATTCCCGCTACCGGCGCCAGAGCGGGGTTTTCTTCCTTTGGATGCCTCCAGATGGAATTCCAGGGATATAAAGGGCACTACAGTTCTTTAAGGATGGAATCGTTAGCCCATGTCGTAATATGTGAGCCGACGAGGATTCATATCGCTGGGTTGGGCATTGGAATTCCGCCCACCGACGCCACACGACGCAACGGGGGGATTTCTTCCTTCGGATGCTACCCCATGGAACTGGAGAATGATATAAAGGGCACTACAGTTCTTTAAGGATGGAATGGTTAGCCCGTGTCGTAATATGTGAGCTGGCGAGGATTCATATCGGTGGATTGGGAAGTGAAAATTTTAGACCACCGACGACGCGACAGTGGGGTTTTCTTCCTTCGGATGCTTCCGCATAAAATTTGAGGGATATAAAGGGCACTACAGTACTTAAAGGATGGAATCGTTAGCCCATGTCGTTATATGTGAGCCGATGAGGATTCGTATCGATAGCTTCGGAATTGAATATTCCCGCCACCAAAGCAACGGGGTGGGTTTTTTCCTTTGGATGCCTCCAGATGGAATTCCAGGGATATAAACAGCACTACATTTCTTTAAGGATGGAATCGTTAGCCCATGTCGTTATATGTGAGCCGACGAGGATTCGTATCGGTAGCTTCGGAATTGAATATTCACGCCACACGACGCAACGGGGGGATTTCTTCCTTCGGATGCTTCCCCATGGAATTGGAGAATGATATAAAGAGCACTACATTTCTTTAAGGATGGAATGGTTAGCCCGTATCGTAATATGTGAGCTGGCAAGGGTTCATATCGCTGGGTTGGGAAGTGAAATTCCAGTCACCGATGCGACAGTGGGGTTTTCTTCCTTTGGATGCCTCCAGATGGAATTCCAGGGATATAAAGGGCACTACAGTACTTAAAGGATGGACGTGTTAGCCCATGTCGTAATATGTGAGCCGGCGAGGATTCATATCGCTGGATTAGGCATTGGAATTCCGGTCACCGATGCCACACGACGGTTTTCTTCTTTGGATGCCTCCAGATGGAATTCCAGGGATATAATGGGCACTACATTTCTTTAAGGATGGAATCGTTAGCCCATGTCGTAATATGTGAGCCGGCAAGGATTCATATCGGTGGATTGGGAAGTGAAATTTCCGATCACCGACGCCACACGACGCAACGGGGGGGATTTGTTCCTTCGGATGCTTCCCCATGGAACTGGAGAATGATATAAAGAGCACTACATTTCTTTAAGGCTGGAATGGTTAGCCCGTATCGTAATATGTGAGCTGGCAAGGATTCATATCGCTGGGTTGGGAAGTGAAATTCCAGTCACCGATGCGACAGTGGGGTTTTCTTCCTTTGGATGCCTCCAGATGGAATTCCAGGGATATAAAGGGCACTACAGTACTTAAAGGATGGAATTGTTAGCCCATGTCGTAATATGTGAGCCGGCGAGGATTCATATCGCTGGATTGGGCATTGGAATCAACTATGCCCCACGACGCGACAGTGGGGTTTTCTTCCTTTGGATGCCTCCAGATCGAATTCCAGGGATATAAAGAGCACTACATTTCTTTAAGGATGGAATGGTTATCCCGTATCGTAATATGTGAGGTGGCGAGGATTCATATCGGTGGATTGGGAAGTGAAAATTCCGATCACCGACGCCACACGACGCGAGAGTGGTGTTTTCTTCCTTTGGATGCCTCCAGGTGGAATTCCAGGGATATAAAGGTCACTATATTTCTTTAAGGATGGAATCGATAGGCCATGTCGTTATATGTGAGCCGGCGAGGATTCGTATCGGTAGCTTCGGAATTGAAAATTTTAGACCACCGATGCGACAGTGGGGTTTTCTTCCTTTGGATGCCTCCAGGTGGGATCCCAGGGATATAAAGAGCACTACATTTCTTTAAGGCTGGAATGGTTAGCCCGTATCGTAATATGTGAGCCGGCAAGGATTCATATCGGTGGATTGGGAAGTGAAATTTCCGATCACCGACGCCACACGACGCAACGGGGGGATTTCTTCCTTCGGATGCTTCCCCATGGAACTGGAGAATGATATAAAGAGCACTACATTTCTTTAAGGCTGGAATGGTTAGCCCGTATCGTAATATGTGAGCTGGCAAAGGATTCATATCGCTGGGTTGGGAAGTGAAATTCCAGTCACCGATGCGACAGTGGGGTTTTCTTCCTTTGGATGCCTCCAGATGGAATTCCAGGGATATAAAGGGCACTACAGTACTTAAAGGATGGACGTGTTAGCCCATGTCGTAATATGTGAGCCGGCGAGGATTCATAT
>LVLI01000189.1:0-17485 GCA_001687465.1 Halocafeteria seosinensis | reverse complement strand
AATTGTTACAGCGCAGGAGGTGGTKGAAGGAAGGAACTTGAGCGCATATGTACTACATACAGCACCATTATTAATAAGTGACAATTGTCAGATAAATAGCATTTCTTTTCTCTCACTCGCGAGATTGACGTGTTAACTCTCTCTCTCTTTCTCTGCGTGCGTGTGCAATATTGGGCAAATGGCGTCATCTTCGGAGGAATGCGCGGTCTCTGGAGCACATACAAATGCAACAGCCTCTCTCTCGGCGGCGATTTCGTCTTCTCATGGAGACACACAGACCGCCTCTATTGCCGTGAGTAGCACAAGCAGTACCACCACCACGGAGACTCTGCCCAGAGGAGGAGCAGCAGTGGATACGCTTGATGCCTTCATGGACCACTTTGGTGGTGTGGACTTAGCGTGGCAAGCTGCTGCCGAAATATTAGTCCAAGAAGGAGGAGAAGAAGAAAGCGCAGATGTGGTTGATCATGAAGAGACAACGTATGAAATGAGGCATGCGCCAGATCAGCCGGAAGATGATGATGAGAAAGAGAAACAAGATGGTGAATATGGAAACCAGGAGGACGGGGATGATGTGGGCTCTCATTCATCAGAGGAGCATGAGGATCAAGTTGCAGACGAGTGTGGTGATGGAAATGAAGGGTACATGTATATGGGCTTGATAAGTGGACAGAATCGGTCTCCAGAGGGGATTCTTGAAGAAGACGATGGCCAAGAGAGTGAAGAAGTAGATGAACAGGATGGTTTTGCTAAAGAAAGTTTTGGTAGCATGCAGTCAGCGTCGTCAGGAGAAGATTTTGAGTTTGATGAAGAGGAGGCACATGTGCCCTACTATACTTTGGGAGAAGAACCCTTGATTACTCCGAGCGAAGAGGAGGCGAACGGAGTGGCAACTGCAGGTTCCGCCAGTGTGATTGCTGCTGCGTATCAAACGGTTGACACAGAGCAACAACAAGATAACTCGAATAAAGCAGCTGCTGAAAGCACAGGAACAACGGAACCAATCGACCAGAATCCAGCAGGTAAGCATAGGTCAAGCCAACCGTGATTGTCACCCACAAGAGTAAGTTTCAATCGGTGCAGAGCGACACACGGAAGAGGAAGAGGAACACTTTGATCCATTTGAAGATGACACACCATCCGCAGCTTGGAACCCACCGATGACACAGGAAAAGCGTGAAAAAATAAAAGGAATCATGGCTAAAATGCCACCTCCTCCGGAAGCATATTCACCAGGCATCACCATGACAGTGCAAGCCATCCAAAGGAGAGCTCAAAAGAACCAAGAAAACACTGACAAATAGACAAAGACATACATCTATCGTGGAATACCCATATGATATTCTATCCCCCTGGACATATCTTTCACGATCCACTACGCAATATGGTGTGCACGTCAGATTCAACTTGCGGCTTCCAACTTGTCAATCGCTTGTCTGAGGTTGATCCGTGCTCTTTCATCGTATTTACTGTTGAAATACGACGTCAAGTAGATTTTAGATTTGTTCAAGAAAGACTGCAGTACTTCAGCTCGTTTTTGCCTGTATGTTTCGATCGGCACCCACTCATATTCTCTCCGAATGTTGGCCTCATAGTGGTCGTAGACTTCCGAAGGCTGCCCCAGAATAGCTAGATCGATATCAGAAACAAGTTGAGCATGTGGATGCTCCATGATAGCTGAAGAAGCATTCATATGCTTCGTTGCCATGATAAGGTCCTGCAAGAATTGCACAAACGAAGGCGTGAATGCGTCCAGTTGCTCCAGGTGATTCTTCAGTTCAAGAGCGCTCTCTTCCTCGTTGTCATTACGTCGAGGAAAATATACGGCGTCATGGTACCACAGAGCTAGCTCCACTTTATCCATTCCTTCCGTATCCAAAAGCTGTTGATCGCGAGCTTCGTCCACTTCCGTGAGGCAGTGCTGAATGTGACTGAAGGCATGGTAGTGACGATGCTCTTCCGAATACTGGCGCATCAGCTCATTATAGAATCCCTGCAGTTTATCTTGTCGAGACACTACCCCTAATCGCGTCCACAAATCGGTCCATCGGTTCCAGAGACTCATTCTGACCACATCTGCACCTAACAAGTTGTAACAAACCCAAAACTGGCCGACAAAATTTTACACAGTATTTTGAAACTACAGTGACAAGTGGACTTGAAGTGGTTATATTCATTTGTTCACAACCGGAAACGGTGGCAATTTCAATTTGTGGAGAATCCGGCGTTACATTCCGTAATGGAAGTTCGCTCGATGATGAATTGGCCTCCCCAATTCTACATGCAGCTGTACTATAAGGAGCTTGGTATCCCCGATCGCCCTCTTTGAGACGGTTTGCTGTCAGTCATGAATGTAAGGAAGGAGAGCAAGCAAGCTGCATGAACCGTTTTTCTCTGCTACCATAAAACGACACCCTTGTGCTTCAACTCCTGCGCTTTTTCTCGCCCCAATTCCGCGTATCATTTCCCTATGATATTCGCTTTCGAGCGAATTCGTTCCGATCAAAACAACTAACAAGTAGCTCCTGCATCATAGCTATCTCCGGGCAGACAATTTCATAAAGTCATCCCTCAACTTAAAGTATCTCTTCTTGCGGAAATCCAGCCTTTTTCCATCCTCGTATGTCTTCTCTAGATGCCGTAACATCTGGTCACAAAATCGTAACCCAAGACTGGAAATATCTTTTACAAGGTTAGTTATTTCGTAGTGTGAGAGTGAATCGTGATCAGATACCTGCAACATATCCACGTTGTCATCTCGAGGCTCCTGTAAATATTTTCCCAAGGTATATGTCATGAGCCAGAACCGATCAATAGCAGTCCATTTCTGTTCTTCCTCTGACGCCTTTGAGAACGCTTTTCGACAGGCAACAATTGCATTTGCATAGTGACGAAACTTCTCTTTTGATTCCTGCACCGATTGCATATCGTTAAGCTGCTTCTCACGAATGTATTTTGTCAGGATTTCCAATTCTGATTTGTCTTTTCGATTGGGTTTCTCGTTTTGCAATAGCTCTTCGACATGGTCCTGCTGACCCTCTATAACATGTCGAATGGACGGGGGTAAGAATCGAATCCCAACATCTTGCTCTGAAGCCTCTAAGGGTATTCCTATTGATTTCGTATAGGAGGTGGCGGGTGTTCCGGTCCGCACACTGGAAGCTGTGGAGGTGGGAGTCATAATGGACTTTAATGTGCCGTAGTTTAGGAGGGATTCAGTTTTCGCATGGTGAGGAACCTGCATAACCGCGTCAATCGGTATACAACGGGCACAAAACCGCCAACAAAACGCGAATGATACACATACGTAGTCTACACTCAATGAACTCGGATCGGGAGACGAATCAGCTCTTAGCAAGTTGTCTGCCGTCGAAACGGCAGCCGGAGCGGGAACTAACCCGGAAAGCTCATAGCACAGAGACGAAGGCACAGGCTCCCCTAGCTTTCCCTGAGCAGTCAGGAAGCGCAGAACAGATTCTAGTTGTTCAAAATACTCGCTTTCGGCTCTTGCGCACAGGCCTTTCCTCTTTGAGTCAAAATAAATATACGAATGCTGGAATGATGACCTAGTGATAACGGATACAGTCAGTCTGGAGCGAGCATCCCCAATGCGAACCAAATAGGATTTGTCTCCCCCTCGTTGAAGAAGCCTCTCTGCTTCCGAACGACCCATGAAATGATGATAGTAGGGTTGAAGCGCAAAGTTTTTGTCAAAGACAGATCCTCGGGCGACAACGAACCCGTTCACGACGCCACCAAACCGCATTACCCAGTGCTCCCACTGCAAAGGAATCAAGCCCGTGATTACACCAACAAACTTAAAGTATATCATGTAACCTACTTCATCTTTGGTAACATAAGCAGCACAGATCTCTTGTGGCAATGTATAGGCGAAGAGCACAAACGCCATTTCGGCATTATCCTTTTCTCGCAGACATTTCTTCTGAGAAATTGAACAGAAATATTCTCGTGAGAACAAGTAGAAGCAATGCACACTAGGATGAAAGATAGCCTACTTTATATACGTCCACGAATAAGGATAATTTGACACATCTTTGGTCTCCAAAGTTATCATTCCTGCACCGATAGACAAGTAGATGCTATGAGCCTCAACCGAGACCACGAGCAGCATCTTTGATCTACGCACCAAAATCGGATTGCATCGCCTAGTAGTAGCTTTTCGCTATTATGAACCTCATTATCTCCTGATGTCGTCTTGTAGAAATAGATATACCGCTCTCTGTGCGGCAACACCACAATTTGGAGATCGTTTTCTTGGGAGGAAGAGACGACAGTGGTCGGAACCTGCTCTATCGCAGCAGGGTAGAGCTCGCGGATCTTCTCGTAAACTAATTTAAGCTGCTCCAATTCTGATACACCTTGGCAGAGCCTAAAGAAGAGCTCAGAGTTTTCGCTGATACCAAATTGCTTGCACAAGTAGTCATGCATGTAATCTGCAGATCGCTTTCTACTATCCTGACCTGTTATCCCTTCTTCAGGATCGTCGTTCTCAACGAGTTGCTGCCCCAAAAGGACATAGCGTACGGGAAGAGTCGTTTGTTCTTCCTCTTCATCGTCTTGAGAGGGAATGCCGCTTATATCATGTGCTGAGGACGTCGTTGTGGAGTTGTACAGGCGCGGCATTCGCAGGTAAGGAGTGGCTCGCTGCATTCGTTTGTGCAGCACTTGTGCTGAAGAGTGGCCGACAATGATCACCAAGCGTTCGGGAAATGTAGGAGACACTTCTGTCACGACTTCCTCTTCCTCTACGCCCGCAGCGCCAGCCTCGTTCGCCCCGTTGTTAACACCTGGATCGGGTTCGGCCGCTGGTTTGGGTCTGTTGCTGCTTGCGTCGTTGTTTTTCCTACCACCTTTCCCGCCACCGCCCCCTTTCTTCTTCTTCTTCTTACCGCCGCCTTTGGGCGACGACTGTGCTGCTCCCATCTCCTGTCCCTCAGACTTTACCTTTGGCTGTGAGAAATGTCTGCGCAGAGTTGTACTTCAACTAAAATATATATATCTGATTACTGCGACAATGCGGAGCAGAATCAACACCCAGACTACGATATACAGGATATATATTTTCTGGGGGCACTGAGAATCGCGCAACAATCTCACGGCAATTGTATATACCTATACTGGGGATCCTGAACAGATCCGACCTTCACAACATAACTTCACACTACCAAGACTAAGACTGCAAGTTGTTTGGCAACCTGAGTAGAATTTTGTCAAAAAGTTCCTTGCTAGGACCCTTTTCACGCTTTTAGATTCGTCTGAGCTTCATCGGGACTTGGCCTCATCTCACTTCCTTTCCCGTGAAATGGAAATGAGGTGTCAAACTGTTTGAACGCGATTTTGCTGGTTTGCTGACTTTGTAGAGAAGCATAATCTTGTTTGTTATCCAAGGTGCTAGTACACCATGTTAGCCTGCGTCTGCTTTACCTGTTGGCTTGCTACCAGCAAACGTATGTAGCGGAGTGGCAGGTCGTCTGAGTCACTGTCTGACAGGGAAAGTCACGTCATGCCAACGAGAAGAGCTCCAAAATCGACGACAACATGCATCTTACATAAAATGAGGGGTGGAGAAGATCGTACCTGAAAATACATGGAGCATTACCCGCTGACGGCACGACCGTCTTTTGGGTCTTGGAAATGCTTTGTAACTGTAGCTGCAAGCAATTGCGTGTCAATAAACCCGGTTTAACCACCTCACCGAAGAGTTCTTAGAAGAAGGAACGCTTGGAGGAGCAGGAGCAGAGCACTGAGAACTCTCGACTTGGAAGCTTGATCAACGCATCATGAAACGACATGAACGGATGGATGAACCACTAACCATACCGGTATCATTCCATGTAAGAAGCATCGGTAGGGATTCTGATCAACGAAATTGGACGGGCATGTAGAAAAGAGGCGTTCAAGACGGATGGTTGTCAGAAGAAGGCGCGCTTGGAGGAGCAGAGCAGTGAGTGTTGCTCCTACCGCGAGAAGTCGCCGTGTTGAGGAAGGGAAGGGGTCGTGGGGTCATCCGTTCCGGTAATTGCATTGAGGAGTAGCTCGCTGCATCCGTTTGTGCAGCATTGGTGCTGTAGGGCCGCCGACAACGGTTACTAAACGCTGACAAAACCTAGGTGCCACGACTTCCTCTTCCTCTACGGCTGGTGGAAGTGGCTTTATCATCGTGATTTCTTACCACCGCCATTGGGCGGCATCATCTTCTGTCTCTTGTTCCAATACCATTGCAATATGCCGTTGGCAGTGAGAAACGTCTCAACAGTGTCGCACTTCAACCACCAATTTCTCTATTTTATTCTTGCAGTGTGCACCTCAGCTACTAGGGAACATACTTTTGGAAAGTAATTCCGCCAATTCATAGTCCGAAACCTCGCTTGAGTTTTCCAGCGCATTCGTAGCCTCAGCGATTAGACATGCTAGCAAATGCTTACACTGAGGTCATACACGAAGCAAGACCAGGTACAGCCATTTGATCAGGTAGATAGTACTACAGAATACCTAGACATACCATGACGACTTTGTTTCCCATCTCTGGAATTTGACGATGAAAGCTTGGGCAAGTGCAGAACTCAGGCGTGCAAATATAGTGTTTGCAATCTTCCGAGTCGGACGACGAACTTTTTACTTTGTATACCCAATGCTTTGAAGGGTTTCCTTGGTAGCGAATGACTGCACCGGCATTGCTGATACGCATCGCGTGGTTCACGAGGTTCTCAGACGTCAGGAACGAAAGGCCGTGTAGAGACTCCAAGACTTTGCTGTATAATAACTCCTCCCATTCGCTCTCCTTTTTCGAAACTTCCTCGTCATCTGTGAATACGTACATTGAGGAAGACCGTGATGTCGCCCAATTTCAAATTCCCACCTACCTCTGAGCATTCTCGACGTGTTTGCTGAACTCCCGCGATTGCTTTGGGTGGGTCCCTTAGTCTTTGTCGTCTGATAAAGTTGCTCTTGTAGCTGCTTCAACATACACCTCGTCAATACCTGTACGTGAGCACAAGGGTCCACATCATAATCCTGCTTCCCGAACTGTTGACTCATGGCTTCCAAAGCAGCGATTCCTATCGAAAATCCTCCCTCCTTGCGAACAATACTTCTTTCTCAAGTCTTTCCTACTATCCCTTGTCTACTATAGTATGGTGGGCGAATCCAGAAGCTTCCTAATGTTGTATGGATGGCTTGAATTTCGTGACGATGGCTCTTCAACTTCCAGATATCTCGAAGGAATGTTTGTCGTGTCTTAAACCTTTTTTGTAGTTTTGAACTAGGGGGCCCAAGGGAGGAAGGCCCCAGTTTGCGTTGTGATCAGTGTGGAACTGACCAATGGTATTGAAAGTATGGCTATGCTGTTTATATTATATGACTTCTTTTGAAGAAACAATACGCATTTTCGCGATCCTCTGCTTCCAGCCAGACTCTGCAGGAGCTTGTGGGTGGTGGCCTCTTGCGTGGCAAGGTCGATCAGAACCAGAACAGCCGCGGCCTCCGGGCCGTGGCAATGAAGTCGACGAAAAGATTGTCGTCAGCCGAAACCCATGTTCTGTTCTTTTGTGTGGTTCTGCGACTTCAGGGCGATTTTCCAAGGCCTAGTACAACATCACCACGAGAAACCATTGATGTGTGCTCTCGCGAAATGGAAGGAAATCTGTCAATCAACACGTAAGGAATTTGGAATTCATTAGCAAAAGATTCAGGGTCCTGCGAGTTCGCACAACCAAACACAGATCGCATATTCGATTTCCAGTTGTTTTCGCGTTCGTAAGGAGTGTAGTTTGCCTTTGGTGCCGTACATTTGGTTGGAGACGTCGATCCTACATGTGATATCCGTAGGCAAGAAAATCTGCCTTATGAAATCGCTCGGGGAGACGTCGCAACGAGGTCAGTTTGGTGAGAAAGGCTACCAGGTCCGTACATAGCGTGTGCTGAAGTAAGTCGAAAAGAGCATGGCCCATCCAGCTCGCCTACCGGTGCATATTGTTTTTGTTGGTGACAGAAGCATGGAATCAATAAGCTCGGAAGCTACTAATGGAATCACGGATGCAAATGGAGACATCGAAACCAAAGCAATAGGGCCGTCCTCAGCACGATACCTTTCAAATGGTACTGTTACTAGCGAGGGAAAGACGAATCAATCGGAATCTCAGAATGGACACGAGGCATGCGAGGCTCCGCCCCGCCGATCCGCGAGCCCCCGCGACGCAAAGACCAGTAATAGTGCTTCGGAAGATGAACCAGCCGAAGATAAGAGCCGGCAGCGCAGCAACAACAGCGATAAAAGTATAAGCGGATATGAGCACATGGATAGTAGTAGCGGTTGCCATACAGAGAGCACTCCAGAGAGTGAAGTGACTCGAGCCGGGACTGGGGAGTCCACGCGACATAACAGTAAAGCAGGTCTAGGAGACTACGGCAACAGCCAGAGGCAAGCTGACAAAAATGCAAACGAAGGAGGCGGGGCTGCTGAAGGAGGCTGTGACACGAGTGCTGAGGTTGAGCCCTCTGGAGGGGCTGGCGTGATGCGCCAGGCAGCCTTCCTTGCCCAGACGCGATCTAAGCGAGGGTCAGCGCCCGCGCCAACGACGTTTGTTGCTGAAACGGAGGAGGCTCCAGTACGTAACGGTTCACTTTCTGGTAGAATCAACAGGAAACTGAGTATCAGCTCGGGTCAAACAAAAGATGTCGGAGGAAGCTACATTAAAAAGCAAAGCGGCAACACGTCAGGACTCACTCATAAGAGGGTAAGTGCCGAATGTTTTGGGCACACTCTATAGCACTGGCTTGCTTAATTGTTGTTCATGTTTCACTACTTCCAGTTGGAAGTTCAAGAGTACTCTTGCGGGTGCATTACGACTCACAATCCAGTGCGAGATACTTGTCTTACGGTCTACTACAATGTCTGGTTTGATCGAATTGTGCTTGCAATAATCTTGCTAAATTGCCTAACCCTGGCAATTATTGACCCAACAAGTGACGCTTCAAGCACGCGTAACGCTATTGCAGCGCAATCCGGGATAGTCTTTACAGTGTTGTTCACCGTTGAAATGTTAATCAAGATGATGGCATTGGGGGTCATAGGAACGAACAGCTACTTTTCAGATCGATGGAACTGGCTCGACTTCGTGGTCGTCGTGTCGGGGTATGTTAAGGGTCTGTTATTAATTACCGTCTGTCGCGCTACAGGTGACATCATACCGCGTGCTGCAGATACTTGGCCATTTTGCCGTCAGTAGGAAATCTGTCGAGCTTACGCATCCTAAGAGTTCTACGTCCTCTGCGCGCGCTCCAAGCAGCCCCAGGTACCGCATGGTGTTGATCTACTACCGAAATTTGTTGTTTCTTATATGATTCTTTTGACTCACAGGCCTGAGGACGGTTGTCTCCTCCATGTTTGCTGCGCTTCCAGGGCTCTGCAACATTTTGTACTTTATCGGGTTTACGTTTTTTTTCTTCGGCATCGTTGCCAACCAGCTGTATCAGGGAGTTCTAAGAGGACGGTGCTTCTATGAACATCCTGAGAGTATGTTATGTTGACGACTGCGTATATGCCGACTGTTGATATCGAATTCCTATTTGCGTTTGCAGCTCATGAGGCCATCCCTTTAACCGATGAAATATGTGGCCTCTCTTGCCAGCAATTTGAGGCTGATGGAGCGGAATGTACTCCTAACAGCGGCGACAGCTGTGGCGAATATATAGTGCCATTAGAGCTTGCAAACGGAACGAGACGCAATGCCCTGCTGGGAACCCAGTGCCTCATTTATGGTAACCCGTCAGACGGGAAAGTAGGGTTCGACAACTTCGGTATGTCCTCACTGACTCTGTTTGTGAGTGTGACACTAGAAGGATGGGTCTCATTCTATTATGCTTTGAATGCTGGCTTCGGTGTGGATGCCGTTAACGCGTTGTTCTTTATTATTCTGATTCTATTTGTGCCGTACTTCATCATTAACTTGACTCTAGCGATTCTATGGGATGAGTATTCTAAAGCGGACAATGAACGAAGAGAGCGTGAGAAAGACTTTCTTGAGCAGTATGTTGAAAGTCCGACGAAAGAAGAGATTTCAGAAATGGGGAATAAGCGTGAAGGGACAGCTGGGCATTTGGAGCAAAGCAGCGCCGACGAGCACGAGCTAGACGTGGGGGAACGCGCCTCGCGGGCTGATGAGGATACCAAGAGTCGACTGGAGATTTTCCACCAGAAGTGGAGACCGATGTTGAGGCGAACTGTTCTTTCAAATAAATTCGAATTGGTTATTGCTGTGTTCATTCTCATAAATACTCTCACGATGGCTGTGGAGCATTTTGGGATGCCTTCGTGGCTGGATATTCTGCAAGATTGGGTGAATGTCTTTTGCACTGTCGTCTTTGCTGGTGAAATGATTCTAAAACTGTACGCGTTGGGGTGGAGGGAGTACGTCAGCAAACCGTTTAACTTGTTTGATGGCACTATTGTCTTTGTATCCGTTTTGGAAGTGCTGCTTCTCTTCACTGTAGGGTCTGCGCTACCTGGAATCAGTGTGTTACGGGCGTTTAGACTGTTTCGGACATTTAAAGTGGCGAAGTTCTGGAAGTCTTTGGATAGGTTGCTTAGAACGATTGTCCATTCTATTGCTGGAGTTACCTACGCGAGTTTGCTGCTTTTGGTCATCATGTTTGTGTATATCTTGCTGGGCATGCAAATCTTCGGAGGTGGGTGGGAGGCCGAGCAGAAGCCGCGTCCACATTTTGACAACCTTTGGTGGGCTACAGTTACTGTGTTTCAGCTGTTGACGACGGAAAACTGGGCCGATGTGCTGTACGATTATATGGCCGAATTCGGAATAACGTCCACAGTGTTGTATACCCTTTCGTTGCTGCTTATTGGCAATTACATTATCTTGAACCTATTTCTCGCCATTCTTCTTAGCAATTTTGAGACGGAGAACGCTCCTGAGGATGATCCTTGTGGCGATAGTGTAGCGGAGCCTACACAAAATCCAAGAAGTGAAAAGAGCCCCGGAGCTCGTGCTCACCGTTTCTCGAGTGACGAAAGTAGGTTGAACTCAGAGGTAGGCGGTCCGTCGGGTAAGCCTCTCGACGTAGATGTAGATGACACCGTACATGGAGAGCCCCAAGAGCACCCGCCATGTACTAAGGAAGAGAAAGATGGAACATTAAAAGACGAGTCAGAAGATACGGAAAGCGATGCGGGCAGAAAGAGTACTCCGCGAAGTGAACCTCCGTACCAAAGTAAAAGCAAAAGCCTCGTGTTAGGGAGCCCCTCGGTTTCGAACCCCCCACGATCTCCTAAGGTCTCTCTAAACTATAAGAATACCGGTAGACTGGCTATGAACGCGGTATTGTACAATTCAACCGGGGATCCCATCCGACTGAGAATCAACCACAGGGGAGATGTCGCAACACATTCAGCGCTAGAATTTGATAACCCCGAAGCGTTCTCGTTGGAAGAAACATACGGAGATGGGCCTTTCAATTATTGGGAATATTCCATCTTTATCTTCTCCCCGAGCAATTCGTTGCGCCGAATGTGCTCGAAGATTATATCGCATAAGGTGTTTGAAAGGTTCATACTCTTTGTCATTGTCTACTCCTCAGTTTTATTGGCAGTGGAAGAGCCAGACGTACTCGAATGTAAGCAACGGGACTCTGCACACCCAGAGTCGTGCCCCAATCTGGCATTATTTTTAGGAATTTCAGAGATTCTCATTTTGACAGTATTCATAGCTGAGACTGTGATGAAAATCATCGCAAGAGGTCTAATTTTAGAACCACATTCCTATCTTCGGAGTCCTTGGGATGTATTGGATTTCTTCGTCGTACTCATTTCGGTGGTTTCGGTGGCTGCAACTGGTTCAGGATCTCTGAGATCCTTACGGGCGCTTCGGACAGTAAGGGCCCTCCGTCCGTTGAGGGTAGTGCGTCGATTCTTTGGGATGCGCTTGGTTATTAACGCTGTCATTGGATCTATTCCTCGAGTATCGTCCGTGGTAGTGGTTAACTTCCTTTTCATGCTGATATTCGGTATTGTTGGTGTGCAACTATGGAGGGGGGCATTGTATAAGTGTAACGATGCCTCGATCCACTTGCGAAGCGAGTGTGTAGGTACATTCAACCTCACTAATGAAGACTGCCGGGATCTTCCCCGTGAAGAAGAAATCCGCGACTGTCAGCTTTCGACACAAGGAGTGGAATTCCAAAGGGTTTGGGAGCCCTTAGATCAAAACTTCGACCACATATTCAATGCCTTGCTCACTGTTTTTGAAGTCGCGTCCCTAGAATTGTGGCCAATAATAATGTATAAAGCCGTCGATTCAACAGGTCAGTCAACCGGACCAGAGGAGCAACACAATCCTTCAGCTGCGATCTGGTTCATTCTGGTACAAATGATTTTTAACTTTTTTCTTTTAGAAGTCTTTACTGGTGTCGTGGTAGACTATTACCAGAGCTTACGCAGAGAGGCCGAGGGTTCAGGACTATTAACGAAGGAGCAATTACGATGGGTCAACAGTGTTCGACAGATGGCCTCGTCGAAACCAAAGAGGGCCTTTATACCTCCCAATGGCAGGTTCCGCACTTGGATGTACATGATTGGATCGAATTATTATTTCGATCTATTCATAATGACATGCATTTTTCTCAACATCCTGGCAATGTCGACGAGGCACTATGCAATGAGCGAGCAATGGGAAAATTTCAACGAGTATTCGAATGTGGTGTTTGTGAGTATTTTCGCCTTAGAGGCCGTCACCAAATTAATTGGGTTTGGAGTGCATCAGTACTTTTCAGTACGGTGGAATCAATTTGACTTTGCTGTAGTAGTTGCCGGTCTGGTGGGTTTAGGATGGCAAATTGGGGGATTTGCGGCGTTCTTCCGATTGGCGCGTGTATTGAGGCTGTTTCGACTTGTGCGCAGCAGCGCTACATTGCGGCACATGTTCAGAAGTTTGTTGATTTCTTTACCGGCGTTGTTCAACATTTTGACGGTCCTTTTTTTGGTTACATTTATCTATGCTATATTTGGTATGAATATCTTCTATACTGTGCGTTTCGGAAGGTCTTTAGAATTTCATAACTCTGATGCAAATTTTCGGACGTTTTGGGTTTCATTCATGACGCTATTTCGCACTCAGACTGGGGAGAATTGGAATGGTATAATGCATGACCTTATGGTTCAACCTCCATTCTGTATTGAAGGGGAAAACTGTGGGTGGCCCGTGGTAGCCCCTATTTTCTTCTGCTCCTTCGTGCTTATAACGACTTATGTTCTCGTTAACCTATTTGTTGCCGTCATCCTTGAAAATTTCCTATCGACAAGCATGGAGGAAGCCGATGAATCGCAACCGTTCGTACTCACGCGTGAAGCTCTCGAAGAATTTCAGGCTGCATGGGCTATATTCGATCCGAAAGGACGAAACAAACTTACGAAAACCGAGCAACTCATTGGTTTGGTAGGGACGTTGAATTACCCTCTAGGACTGAATGGACATCCTTCGCCTCTGCCGGAACGATCTCTTCTGCACCAAGTGAGGCGTTTGCTGCTTCGTTTGGAGATTCCAGTTGTGGGTGGCGGGTTTGCGTACCATGCCGTCCTCCATGCTCTGGTGCAGAACGCAAGAAATCCGCAATGGAAGGAAACACCTATGCCATCTTCATTGAAAAAATGGTCGGGCAATTTTGATGTACATGAGGTGATAAAATTCCGCTTCTCCTATGAAGCAGTTGCGATGGACATCCTAGAAGACTTTGCGTACTTTTGGCGGTACAAAACGAGGCTGATGACTTTTCACCATCAGTGCGGGCGCTTTCCGGAACCTTCAGAGTTGAAACGGGAGGGTTTCGGTCATCCCGGTATGCCTCGTGTAGAATACGTGAGGATGTTTGTTTTGGATGCAACCCATCACGAGTACCAGCAGCTGCAGAAGGGATTGTTGAGGCACGCGCAAGATGATAGTTTTATTCACGTGCCGCCTGTAGGTGTTAAGTACGACGAGTATGCAGATGTGAATTGCGCATCTTGCATAAAAGGAGGAGAAGACAAGGTAGTACCTGAAAACACAGGGGCCCGTAGCCGTGATAAACGACGACGCAGCAGTCTTATTGGCCTTGGACAGCAGCAGGATTCAAAGGTCCAAGGATTGCACGATAACGGTCAAGGTAGTTCTGCTGGGAGTACGTCGCAAAACAAGATAGAGCGAAACTCGGGTAGCGAGTAACTAATTCGGTACAGTGGATTCTGCCACGGCGGAGGTATACACAACAACAAATCCGATATAACACCGGAAACGCATCCCTCTCCTTGTTGTTGTTGTTAGTTTTGGCTGAAATGCGTCATTCACCGGTGCGATGTGTATTGATCCATTGAGTTATAACCAACGACTGCAACTAGTTAGGTCCTGCTAGCTCCGACTTCACTTTGTTTTTAAGTAGATGTGTTAGTGGCAGGTACAGCAATATGACAAGAATGACTAATTCTATTACTCGTAGACCCTTGATGCGGCCATCCAGCTGGATGCAGAGGCTTCGGCCCTAGCGAGGGAAATGATAGGCTCGTTAATCATTCATAGTACGGTGGCTATACGTTGCGAACAAGCGAGGAATCATGCGTAAAGCAGTGCATCTGTGAATACTCGCTGTGTATTGATTTGCTCAAGTCAAACCTCTTACTTCCTACCAGCTCGCAACCAAACAAACAGCTCTGCGGAAGCGTGCTTGATTAAAGCATAAACGAGACGCTTCCTTAGTTTACGAACACATGCCGTCGGCGACCAAACTCTCATAGACTCCAAAGACATGAGAAACTCAAGACCACGCTGATACACGCTCACGAAACGTACGTAGATCTGGCACCGAGGAGCTCCTGAACGGCCCCCAGCAAGCCGTTTTCCTTGAAGCACTAAACTCCATAATAACGGAACTGGTTTCTGGAGTGTACTAAACCACTTTTACATCGCCATCTGCTGCGGAACGCTCCAGTGATTTGATGTATTGATTTCCTCAGGTCAAACCTACTGCAACCACTTACATTCCACACTGATTCCACAAGCTCATAGCCAATCAGACAGCTCTCGGAAAATAAAGCAGACAAGACTCTGCCTGTTGTGGACAGAAAGCAAAACAAGCCAAAGTGAGGAAGTATGCCAATCTGAAGGAGTATTATAAAATCACCCCTTTCGCTTGTGGAGACCACTAGAGGGCTTTGGAGCCGTTATTGAAGCGGTTGTCGAGACTGCATGCCACGAGCCTGCCGTGGTAGGTGAACAGAAGAATTTTCGGAAATTGGTGATTGCCAAGATTTCGGTTGGTCTAATGCGAGAGAATGTGCACATGATAGATCATTTCGTGGAGAATCCTAGGTCGCTCGGAGCGTAATTTTAGGTATTCACTTTCCTCAATCGTTGTAAGAGCAAAATACATAGGACTACGTTCGCATGATTGACGAGTTCTGCCTCCACTTCATCCATAACGTGACATCTCTGGAGGGCGCAGAAAGCTTGTCAGATAGGCCTGGGAGTGAGTCGGGCGCAGGATATTTCAGAGGCAGTGTACTTAGCTTCTGTCTGGGAAGCGGGCGTGTTCTCGCTGAACGAGGCACAGGAGTTGGTTTCTACGTTACGGGAGAAAGGGTCTTCGTTGAGGATAGATGATGTCCGACAACGAGCACCCGAGCGGAAACAACAGTCAGCCATCATGAACGAAGTCTGGGATTCTGCGTATCAGTGAGTGAAGTCTATCTCGCTGCATCATGTTCCTCGCGAGGAAAGCACGGAGGCTGACCGTCTAGCTAATAATAATAATAATAATGAAGCAATTGATCGGAAAGACATCATGTTTACGATTGTATATTCATGTGGTTATGTTTTGTAATGATTCTACAGGGGAATACTTTGTGGGGGATCCGGACTCCCTTTAAACTCGTTAGGGGTGAATATACAATAATAATATAGCCATCACTGGTGTCAAAAACAAAAATCCGACTTCTTGAGCCGCATGAGGAGACGCCCTCCGGCTGTCTTCGTCCATAACCCCTCTCGATGGTCGGCCCGGTGGGTAAATCAGCTTCCAAATACCAGGCGGATATTGTCCGCAACTGACGGAGCTTGCTCCTGCCCTGTAACTTTGTATTTCCCTATAACCACATGAATATACAATAATTTGTTTCCCCTGCAGATACCAGTGCAGATAACCCCGACGACGTCCACATGCATGACATATCCCCCCTTCCTGGAGACGAGGCACAGGATTCGGAAAACGTGGAGGAAGAAGATGGAGTAGTGACGCGTCAGGCGGAGGAAGTGGATCACGAACTGGTCGTCCACTTCGATGGAGCCAGTCGAGGACCTTTTAGGAATCGTCGCCGCGATGCGGGAGCTGGAACCGGGGCCAAGAAATGATCTATTTCTTGAGGTGTTCCAAGTTGTGGACAGCCAAGCAAGCAGAGAATGCCAAACTGAGGAAGTATGCCCATCTGAAGGAGTATGATCGCGAGATCATTCCATTCGCTGTGGAGGCCACTGGAGGCTGCTCTACTTACGTTTTTTTTTTTTTTTACGTTTCAAATTGCACGGTAGTCACGAAATGCCGGATCATTTTGACGTTCTCTCTCATCAAGCACAGGCTTTTTTTAGGACCACTAACTATTATCGACCTACTCCACCACTAGCTACCGGCAACACAAGTTGCAACCACCGATGTGTGTATTGTATACGTCCTACCGGAAGAATCTACGAGCAAGATGATACCATTCTACTACTACTTACGTTTCAAATTGCGCGGTAGTCACGAAATGACGGATCATTTTGACGTTCTCTCTCATCAAGCACAGGCTTAGCCGAGACATCACCAGCTTCCTGTAGTTTCGTTGGTCCCACGCTCCTTTCAGTGTCCCCGGGAATCTCTTTGCCAGACGCTTAAGGAAGCGATACGCATCGTCTCCGAAACCTGCAGTCGCTTCCATCGCGAAAGGAATGAGCTCCCTATCATGTCTGCGTAGGTGGGAATACTTTGTCCGTTTCTGGTTTTCTGCTTCCATGGCCACGCATAGTCTGGTGTTGGCCGCTCTTCCCATCCTATCTTGTGTTAAAGGGTTGACCACGGTGACGTCTATAAACAGCTCGACCAGAGGCCCCTCGGCGACGATGTCCATCCTTCCGTTCGGGTCGGACTGCGACGGCATGGGCTTTAACAGGCGCTGCTTACAATTCCAACTCATCTTTGTAATACTCCAAGACCATCAACATAATATACATATATAGATAACCCCGGCGACGTCCACATGCATGACATATTTCCCCTTCCTGGAGACGAGGCACAGGATTCGGAAAACGTGGAAGAAGAAGATGGAGTAGTGACGTGTCAGACGGAGGAAGTGGATCACGAACTGGTCGTCCACTTCGATGGAGCCAGTCGAGGACCTTTTAGGAATCGTCGCCGCGATGCGGGAGCTGGAGCTGTCGCAGTAGCGAGGGAC
>LVLI01000188.1:0-13234 GCA_001687465.1 Halocafeteria seosinensis | reverse complement strand
CTTCGTCCCTCTTCTCTCCTGGCTCTCGTTCCCCCTTCCCCATTGGTGTCTTCCCAACGTTCCATTCCGTCTCGTCCTTACTCACCCGTCTTGACACAGCCGCTTGACTCGCTAGCAGTTCATTGCTTAATAGGATTGGGAGGATATTGTTGTTAGTTTCCTCTTGCACGTATAAGCCAATTCGTGTAGCTTGCTCTTCGGCTGTTCTCGAATCCGGATTCCACCGGAGATGATCCATCTTCGTCGCTGTCTCTGGTCGAGAATTGATGGACTTCGTTCTCGAAAGTCGTTCCATCCCTGCGCTGGTGTTTCCTCTAGCGCGCGCTTTGTGTCCCCTTTTGTTGTTTTTCCAAAGGGCACCCACGGGGGCAATGCATTCCTGGCAAGTTAACGGCTGCCGGTGGCCGTGTACCTTCATTTCTACACCACTTGTATCCGGGACGCTGCGATAGGGACAATATGTAACCGGTAGTACAAATTAAGTAAGCAATAGCAAGGCTTCTTCCTTCGGTACTGCAGTACCGGAATGTTGTGTATCAACAATCCCGTCCTTGCAACTGCACACCACACCCAGCAGATTGAAAGCGGCGCAATCTTTCTGCCGGGCGACACAAGTTCACGAAAAACACTAAATGGAGAATCGGATAACTTTTCCAGTGGAACTCAGAAAAACAAGAGAGTGGCAGTAAATGACTTGTTAAATTTTGGCGCGCTATTTGCTAGGTGGTCAACTTGGCCGCCATTGGCCCGCCAAGTTGCGGCAATGCGGCGCCAACTTTTCTGGCAATGTGAAGTTCACTGGTACGTTTGTGGCCTTGTTGACAAGTTGTTGTGCTACGTGAGTGCCATTCCCTTCAAACTTGCGGGTCATGGATACGGAAAAGTGTTTAATGGGTCTGCGAATTCGCCAAACTTGTCAGTCCGTCCACCCATACAATCACAGCTCGTGACATCGCAACAGCTACTAAACCCGTTACGACCGGGTCCGGTCTTCGCGGAGAGGGGATTGGTCGTATAGTTTTATACCCCGCGACGACGATTTATTGAATTTAATAATTTTTGAAAATATAAACGTAAATTAATTAAGTGTTGGAGCGAAATGGCGCGAGAGTGACGAACAAGCCATCCAGCATACGGCCTCACATCGACTATCGTTGACATCCACAGCTCAATGATCATTACCATTATGTACGTGGTGCACCCCTTTAACTATTCAGGGAACAGTAGAGTCTCAGGAGCTGCAAAGGGCCACCTATCACTTTATAAAGAACTTGGTCTCCTGTATAACTGGATTGCTCGGTAGTAGGTACCACAATTGTACGTACAAGAAAAATCTTTGGGGACTCCTGATGTGAATTATTTGTGTGAAATACGTGTCGTCGCTAGCAATTTGTTTAATACGACTGTTTTGTCAAGAGTGCTTCCTTTCTCACGCAAACCTTCCCGAGAACTGACGTGTGTCGCCTGGTGCAAACAAAAACCATCGACCGTGTTTGTTACTCTTCATTGGAAACTGCATCCTGGTGTTGTGACAAGAAAAAGTACTACAACTTCGAACTTGAATTTTCACGGTGAGGGAAGTAAGCATTTTATTTCCTTAATCTTGAACGTGCAAAGAAATGGGGCCAAATTTCTCAACTACTCGAACACCTGAGGAGCCTACCAGTACGATCACAAACCAAAACCCCTCTGGGACACGAACGGGAACGACGGAAAACTCTGGACGTTCCAAGCGACCCTATCCGAAACAACCAGATCAACCGAAACAGCCCTCAAGTCCCACTCAGAATGACCCTAGAAGGATGTCTGACAGCCAGGGTAGCCCAACTCGCTGCCGGAATCAAAGCCAGCTCCAGGAAGTAGATGGGTTACTCCAAACATCCGTCATGAGAGGAGCTTCAACAGACAACAAACTTGCAGATGCCAACGAGCTCTTCGATACCATTAACATTTTCCATGATGCCGAAAATTGCACAGTGCCTCATCATGCGTTCGCCGACGGAAGTAAACTGTTCGATGCCCTTGTCAAGGAAGTTCTGGAGGTCGCTGCAAGTAGAGTGTTCTCGGACGCTGCTGCAATTCCAGGAAGAGCGGAAGTGAATTGGACCCTTATTCAAAATGAGGACAACCACAACAGGATGACGATTCATCCTTACGTACTAGAAGCTCTGAAGAATCGTGGTGTTCACATGCCCCGTCCTCCAAATAAAAGAGGAAGCGCAGACCAAGAACTCCTCCGAGCCTTGAGCGAAGAACACAAACGCTTGTTGTGCTTACCCGAGGGACAACAAGAACGTGTGCTGGAGGTCATACTGAGTGGAGATCGCGATTTCTCAAAGTATGTAACTGATTTGACCAAAACCAAAGCCACCGTCGTTCTGATTCACACCGGAGAGTCTGCACCATCTTTCAACAACATTGTCAAGAGAGGCCAAAAGAAAAATTGTAAGCCGAGCTGGAAACATCTTGTACACTCCGTGGGCCAAAACAGGAACTCCAGGTGGGTCTAATCCGCGCAATCACCCCGCCAAAAACCAGTCCGGGAATCGACCTTCACCTCAGTCCAATCAACACTCCCAATCCTCCGGTTGGTTAACTTGCTGCGAACGGGTCACACATGCTTCCTCATTATTTTATCTCCAGAAGACTGTCGAGTGGCGTCGCCTTGTCGATAAGATCAAGCTGATAAACCAAAAACTGTACATTACCGGTGTACAAAGCGATGTTGAGCCGACCACAGCAATACTGCGCGTACTGATCGACGCGAAAGCAAGCAGCGAAGAGCGACAACGAGCCAAAGAGCATGTCGAGGAAGTGCTAAGGAGTACAACGGAAGGCATCGTTTCCTCGCCCCTACGCTGACGCATCAAAAAGCGAATGTCTCAGCCTGGAACGGTTAAAGAAAGCAAAAACCAAGGAAGTGGTGATTTGGTCCCCTGGCAAGGGAAGGAAAACAATTCCATCATCCAAATCTTCAGTCTTGGTCAGAGTACCAAGTACTTGGACGAAAGAACAAGTCTTTCAACAGGCACAGAAAATGGCAAAATTGGACAGCATCGCAGAATCGGACGTGCACGGTCCATCAACCGCTGAGAAGCAAATGGCAGAACGGGGAAGTCCGGTCGGCTACTCTCTGTCCGTACGGAATACGGATTCCAGTGCCCCAATCAATCTAATAGCCCAGGACCCTGAAGTGGTAGATGGAGTGACCGTGAGGTTCGAAGGGGATTCCAACTTCGCCTTGGAGAGCCAAGGTTCCACCTTGATCATCCCTATGACTTACGAAGGCAACGAAACTGCGTTGGAAGAGATCAAAAAGGAATACCGTGGGTTCACAAAGTTTTGTACCAGACCCCTTTTCCGGCTTGCCCAGCGTCGGGGCGAGCGGCTCCGAGCAATGGCGGGGAGAAAACGCAACTAGTCCGCCCCATTGCCTGATTCTGAAGGGGATCTACATGCTGTATATCGTTGAGCTACTTTTGAAACACTCTGCAAAGCTTCAAGAATCGGGTACACAACGTTTTCGGCTCAAAGTACGAGTCGATTGCACTGTGTTTGAGTTAAATAAATCAAGTTTTGTTCTGCATGTGAGTTCTATGGAGAAACTTAAATACTCACCCTTCTATTTTTATGGTTAATATGTCATGCATTAGGGAGAGTAGACCGGCCAAGCACCGTGACCTCATACCAAACTTCACACAGGGACGTCGCTGAGAAATGGACCCCCCTTTATTAGTCACAAAGACGAAAGTATGAGAATCCGTTCGTTCAGCTTTTTCCTTATTTTAAGTATACGCCTTATAATCTACCTTTTACACCCGTGTTTGTTACAGGTGCCACATACAAGCAGCGCTACCTACGAGGAAGCTTTGGCTGAATGACTGCACAAACAAGCATCCAGTGGAGCGGATACGAAACATATGGAATGTTAAGGTGAATAGTCAAGTATAAAATCATGTGGAATGAAACTGTGAAGTTAATACTGCCTATGTGTTCTGTGGAGGGGGCGAGGTTTTGCCGAGAGAAGTCAGCGATGGGGTTCTTCGGGAGCTGAGACCGGAAACGAATGGCATACTCGTTGCGTCCGCGTACTTGATGCGTTCAATAATTGTGCATAACATTGCGTCCTCAGATATGACTCAAAGCATGGAATATAGAAACCAGGAATGCGAGAAAGGAACGCTAAGACACTCCGTGGCCTGCTGCCTCTGGAACTCACCTCGTAGTAATCCTACTCATTCGCATTCAATACCGCCTATCATGGGATATAAACGCTGATTAGGCAGTTACGATGTTGTCATTCGATTGAAGGCAGCCGCTCTCATTGAGCAGATGAAGGAGCTACTTCAGGCTTCGTTTCTACGAGCCTACAAATCATGGCGACGAAAAGGAGAGACCGAAGCCGTACACACACGATATAATGGTTTGTAAATGTCGGTTACCAAGAAATGAATAATCATTGAATAGTCAATCAATTCGGTACCCACCTGGAGCGAGTTTTAGACCAGATTTAACGGGGGTAGAAGAACAGTCTGTCAACTTGCTGCTCCACCAGGCAGCTCCGACAGACAGTGGTATTGCAGCAGGGATCTGTCGAACCTCAGCACGCATACATGCTTATTACGACCATTGTAACACATATGTGCATGAGTTTTGTATTAATATTATGTAATAGCATGAGCTGACCTGGTACATAACTTTTCCAGCTCGGGTAAATTGAGCTTCACATTTTTCCGCATTGGAGCACTGGTGGCACAGTGGCCCACTGGCACTGGTACAAAACTTTGTGAACCCACGGTATGCTGTTTCCCGAGTTTGGATTCCTTCCATGGGGACTTGTTCAGAACTCGCAGCACCAGTGAATACTGCTGAGATCGCGTAAGCAGGATCTCTAGGTGCATGGTTGTGGCATGGGTTTTACAGCGTGCCTGTTGGTCGACCTGAGCACATTGTTCGCCCAGAAACATGTCCGAGACAGAGTTTCAAAAAGTAAAAAGAAAGTTGAGAAAGTAATTTGCAGAGTCGTTCTAAGAGATCTTTGTTGAAATTCGTTCAAGTTGTTTAAGAAAATGCACATGGTGTTTCCATAAAATGGACCAGGCGATGAGTGCGCCGCTGACTCCCAAGGCATGTGTCAAGCTTGAGTGACAGGCTGTCAATGCTACCGGATGATGTTGAGACGCTGACTAACTAACGAGTCTTATAATTACTTTTAAGGGTTAGAATTGAATACTAGTGACATTTCATTGTTGTAAGGCTTGTTCCTTCTGTCCGTCGCCAAGCAGTGTCTCGCTTGCCCTGCTGGGCAGCACTAAGGAGGCCGTACGTCTCTACCTGCTACACGCTGTGGCTGTGGGAGTCCAACCACTGAGCAAATTACCAGTCCCCGCGTGGCACTAGAAGGACGCAGCTCTTAAGCTCTTTGTCATGTTCGAATCCGGATGGAAACACCCATGGGTCGCCAAATCGACCATTTCGTTTCGGAATATTGTGCAGAAAGCAAATGAAAAGACCACCCCACAGACGCCTTTGGGTGAGTACCGACAAAAAGTCTTTCCTGCTTGGCTGGGTATTTGAACTTTTCCTTTTCTGATCTCAGGCGAAAGCCAGATCTTTACTATATTGGCGATCCGACACTTAATGATGCAAGGCTGCAGGAACAGCGGGCCCGTCGCTGCTTAACACGGGCGCATACCGCTCCTCGTTAAGAGGATGTGGTCAACTTCCCGGCCGGTGGGCTATCTGTCACATTTGTGTGTGTGTGCTGACTCTTCCACTATTCTTCCACTGCTCCGCAACCTCTGAAAGTGACTGCCAATTTGGACTCTTCTACGTATGGGTGAAAGAAAACCTACAGCTTATTGAACTATAAAACTGTAAACGAGACACTCTTCCATATTTGTGCGTATGGTTTCTTGCAGATGGTATGCAATAGGTATCACCACAGTCGGATCGTTGTTCAGTCTGAGCAAAAACAATCCTACCCTGTATACAGTGAAGTGAAGTGTGCTTCGCTTCGCGCTGAGCTTTTCCTTGTACTTGCCATTCAGTTGTGTATAAATAGAGATGTCGGACTCCGAGAATGCGCCTGCTGAATCAGCATGAAAAAGACCAGCAAGCTGAAAAATTCGTGCGCATGTCTGGTCCAACTACGTATCTGAGGAATCCTGAAAATGATAGGGAAAGAACCTACACATTTGACTTTTTCCTACGATTCCTCGGATCCGAATAACCCCGAGTACGCCACGCAACAGACGGTCTGGAAGGACTTGGGCGAAGGTGTCCTGCAAAACGCGTGGGATGGGTACAATTGTAGTCTTTTCGCGTACGGACAAACTGGTTCCGGAAAGTCTTACTCTATGGTGGGATACGGTGAAGATCGAGGTATAATTCCTGTGGCTTCCGAGGAGTTCAAGCGTATCCACAACAACGAAGATGAATCTACTACGTTCAAAGTGGAAACGAGCAGGCGACTAGACCAAAAGTAAAGGTAACCCAGCAAACAAAGTCTCATGTTGAATGTGGGTGAATTCGAATTGACAGCGAGAATTAGAAGCTGTGTGTATACCTATCGATTCTTGTCTTACAACGGTTGCCTGCTAGCTAAAGTAATTACCAATGCGTTACAGTAGTTGCCTGATTAATAATTATGCCGCGGTGTCGGTAATTGCCCTAGGAGGTACGGTTCCGTTTTGTCCATCGAAAGCACCGTTGGTTCCTGGGTGACGAATTTGGAATTTGGCGGGTTGATTCAGATTGCAGCTTCCATCGCTTATGGCGTCCCAAAGTTTACACGCAGACATGGTTATGCAACTACTATCAGCGGCACTCTCCACGAAGAGAAGCACAAAATGCTCCAATCGATCCCTAGCTTGGTTAAACTGCTCTGGGGTGAGGACGATGATATCGGTTGTGGTAGCGTTAACGATGCGTACCGGGACAATGACGTCATTGGAAAGCTGCACACGACTGACGCCATCCGTCTCCGTAGCTGTTGTACTAGTTACCTTCACGTCTTCAGGAAGATCAAGGTCAGTGCATCCTCTAAGACTCTCAAGGAGGAGTGCTCCGTAGTCCTCTGGTCGCGAAGGTGGAGAGCCTCCGCCGTTGGATCTGGAGTTTGTCACTCTTCTAGCGTTGAACCGGGAACCGCGTATTCCCAGAGCTCGCGTAAATGCAGTGACTGTGTTTGTTGCGGCATCATGTTGAACGGAGTATCCATTGGACCCAGAGTTATTGGGAGGACGCACAACACAGTTTTCTGGCGTTCGGCCAGAACTACCATGAGACTTTTGTGGTCGGGTCTGAAGTTGGGTACTACCAGTTGTTTCATCCCTTGGGTTACTTCGAATGAATTGGCCTTCTTGTTGCTCCGGAAGTTCTAAATCGTCCGCAAGGTTTTGCTTTTCTTCGGAAGTATCCCGCGAGTTAGGAGTGTTGCGGAGGGTAGCTCCCAGAATCTGAAACTTCTGTACAATCGCTTTGTCAACTTTTTCGCCGCTGATGGCTTCAACATTCTGGCTCTTCAAAACGAGCTTGCGAAAGGCACAAAACATCAGAGTTAGCACCGATACCCGTGCTTTGTTGCTGTTTACATCTTCCTTTGAAACCTTAAGTGTCAAATCCTTGATCTGTGCCTTTTTAGTCTTGACTTCCCACCAGATACTTTCTTTCCTATTATACGTAGCAACGACTACGTTGGCGGAACCGGGATAGATGGTTCCACGCTGAGATAGCGAGTCACAGTTTAGTATTGAGATACGTGCCGCAAGAGTATCAACGTAGGAGCAGAGTGTATCCCAAGGCTTACTAACTTTCTGTAACTCTTTGGTTTCTCGTAGAGCGGCTTCAGCAGCCACCAAGAATATCTCAGCAAATTTGGAGTGAGAACAGCCGCGCACGGCAGACTTCCACTTTTCTTTAACCAATCCGCCTTCCAAAGGGGATACCCCCCCAGGTGGGGTAGGGTGAAACAGGTCTATATGCGAGCTCGAGCCGTGCACAGTAGCGGTTGAATCCCCTACAATTTTGGCGATAAAATCAGCAGACTGTGTAATAAAACGAAGACAAGGAAGGGACTTTGTTAACGGGAAATTAATGTTAAGGCCGACACCGTTTAGTATCCAACTCCAGTCACGCGAAAGTAGAGTGAACCCAGAATTAAAGGCAGACTGGTCAGTGCGTAGGTGAGGTTCCACACTAGAAGACTGCGCAACAGTGCTTTCAGATGTACCATTCTGATTGGGTCGGCCAGTGCTGGATCCGGTATCATACCAACTATCCGGGAGGACAACTATCTTCCCAGGCGGGTCGCACGGCAAAGAGCTTCCAGGATTTCCATAGGTAGGTTGGATGGTACGCTTCTTCAAAGCAGCAGCGACGCGCGAGTCTTTGGCCGCGCACTTCGTGATGGCAGCAGGAATGATAGGCAGGCAGGAGTGCGGTGGGGCAAGAATGAAACACGGTAGTCTTTGTAGTTCCGATTGGTCTAGCAAAACTACGGCCATCCCGCAGACCGCCGCCAGTATATGTTCTTTCCATAGCTCCCTTTCATTGTCCGTAGCCTGTGACCGAACTTGCCCGGAAACTTCGCCATTGTCCTCCTCTATCGAAGGAATGATATCGTTTTCGTCAATGGCCGTATCGCATCCATCATCGTCTATGGCAACAACGATGCCATTTTCGTCAGTGGCGCCCGCAGAAGCCTCTTCATGACGGCTGCTGTCCACTCCCTGATTTCCGCTGCTTTCTGCGATGGGGAGTGAGTGGAATTTCCGAAGGATGTCCTCTTTATTCAATTTCTCCGCAAGGGAAGGATCAAGCGGAGGGGTGGTTATACAGTGTTCGGCGCATACTTGTTGCCAAAGCATAACCATTTCGCTACCACTGATTCCACGTGGTATTCCCAGCTGTTTTATCAATTTTTGATGACGCCGACTCTGTTCCGGGAACGCGGGGAAAGCGTTAATGGCGTTCACTAGGGAAGTCATCCTCTTTCGGAAGCCGATGAGTAGTTCTGTCTCTAGGCTTGAATCATCCTTTACCTTCAGTGATTTGGGAGGCATCCAGATTAGATCGTTTGGGGAACGCCATCCAGCCTTCGGTAAGAACACCAAAGAGTCTTTCTGAATGGCCTTGTGAGCGATTGAAGCTTCCTTACTTAGGGCTTTCTCTAGTAGTTCAGTGGTGACCTTAAATAGGGATGAAATAGTTCGGCGGTCAGCGGACAACGGGTTAGGATTGTTGTCCTTCACCGCCGTCAGTATACGTAAGAGTGTTCGTACGTTGGTGTGCTTCAGCCCTCCACGGTCCACTCCTAAACAGTCAGTCAACATTCTTTGAATATTCAGCTGGTGGTCTGCTGGATACTGGGACATGTCTATCATCATCAGAATGTCGCCTAGAACTTGCGGAGCAACCAGATTAAAAATATCGCTGAGGGCAGATTCAGAGCTTTCTTCAGAGTTTCCTTTTCTAATAATTACCGTATGATTGGAATCAATGGTAACACAATGGTGACTACCGCCAAGGCAGACGAATAGCGGGTGCTGTTGAAACCTCTCACGAACCAGGCGTTTGCCAATAGTATCGCTCTCAGACGCTCTGACGAGGAACTTGCACAGTAGATCAAACAGCTGGATCACGTTTGTTTTGTCCTCCGGCTTCGACACATACGAGTGCCATTGTCGTAAAACAATATCCATAGCATCACGGGACTCCCTTAGTTCTACCAGACCTATCTGGCGCATTAGTGAAGGAGCCTCAACGATTCGAACCCCCAGTGGTAAGGTATCACACCAGTACAGTTTTCTATCTCGACAAGATATCATCCCACGACTGTGAGCAGTAAGTGTTGCGAATAAGGGCTCGTACGCTCTCATAACATCAGCGTCCCGGTCGTACACTTGGAAGAGAAAGTCTGTGGGTTTCGACCAAGATTCTTCTGAAGGAATCCATGCATCTTCGCTCCAAAGAGGAGTCTTTGATCGCTGTGAGGCTTCGTCCCACAGACGGTTAGACTGCCATTCTTTAATGAGGAGGAGAACTGAGACAAAGTTTTCGGGATTATCCTTGTACGAGCTGATGTCTGCCCATCCAAAATAACTGACGAGAGATTTTCCCATAGCAGTGTCTCTTGATGGTGGCTGTGGAACAGTAGTGAAACCTCTATCCCTGAGAAAAGAGACCACTTGTTTGGACTTTTCTTCGGGACAGCTCTCATGAAAGAAAGTTCTCTTGAATTCTTCGTAGAACGCAGGGAAAATAGATCCAATGAAGCTAGGTTCTACGTAGCCTTCATGGAGGAATTGTGCTCCTAGGTGTCGAGGAAGCGGTTTGGCAAACAAATTACACACGCGCTCCGGTAGGCAAGACCTTCGGGGAAGCAATAGTTTGTCCTGACCTTCAAAGATTGCATTCGTTCATACACTCATCAATCCAGGGAAACTTACAGAAATCCAAGCTACTCCTGTTGGCGAAAAGAACCAAGGATAAATGTGTCAGCGTTATGTGAAGATCGACAGATCCATCTTCGGTTTTGAATGTATCAGGAACTCGCTCATAGAAGGTGCTGACCTTAACGAAGTGCTCCAAATACGACCGAACACTGAACCAATGTGCAACGCCAAAGTGGGTCTCTACGAACAGGGAAGTACGGGGCAAATTCTTCTCAATGTATCCCTGAAAGCGTTTGCTGACAAATTTCCAAATACCGCGAATCAACCCGGCTTTAACGGCTTCTTTCTCAATTGGGCTTTTAGGATGGAAGCTATATTTTATCGTCTGAAAATCTTTATGTCTTTTATACCCCATGGCGTACTGATCGAATGCTATATGGACTTCACCATCTTCGTGGAATGCCCGCTTTCTTCAGTCTGATCCTCATACCGTACAGTGCTAAAGTTAAATCGGCCAACCATGCATCGGATTGCACTTTCAACCACTTATCTGGCAAATCCAAGATTTCGTTGTAGCGCTTTGGGAGGTTCCCCATTCCAAGATCTTCAAGTTTTTTGAAAATGGAAGAAAAGTCAGGATCAAGGAAAATCGGGCACTTAAGGCTGCCATGCTCGTCCAATTCTTTGAAATTAGCTCCCGATTCCACGGTTACCTTGCGGGTGGGTGTACACCCATCGCCAATGAATAGTCGTTCTATCTCATCGTTTTGGACAACACTCTCACAAGGAAAAAGCTCCTTATATGTTACAATGGTGCCGTCTTCTCGGGGTATCACTTCCATGGCTGGCCAAATCTTTCTACTTTGCAGATAGTACCACATCCTTCGCTTCAACCATTGAGCTGTATCGTCATTGACGCTGATATTGGTATCTGGTTGTCTAAAATCTATGCCTGTGAAAGCGCTGTAGAGAAGTTCCAGGCAGTTTCGCCATCTACTGCTTCCCCCTTTACCCAATAACTGAAGGAAGCATTCCGCTGCGAGCACTCCCGACTTCTCACAGGCTGCCTTATTCCAGAATTCCGCTTCTTCGTTACCCCAGTAAAGCTTTTCCCTATTGGTAACGAGGATGAAGTCACAGTTGACAATGAAGGGAGCGTGGAGTTTAGTGCGCGTCGGGAGAAACGAACAGAGCTTACATTGCTCTCTCAACGCTCGAAAAACACTGTTGTCACAGTCAAATGGCATGGCTACTTGAACGAGAATCGCTTTTGTTCCTACACGTTGACAATGCTTTTGCATCTCCTTCTCCGCGTGGAGGGCCTCGACTTTGGGAGGCACTGGAGCCAGTGAGGTTAGCACTACCCAGTCTAACCAGTCGGACTGACTACCCTCATGGGACACGGACACCCGCACGTGGTCACAATGAGAGGAACCGTCAAAACTTCCCTTCACCAACTCCTTCCTGAACAACGTTGTCTTTCGCTCAGAGATTCCATCGACTGTTACGTCAATTGAGGCAAGCTGCCGCAGAAACAGAATAGTCTGTTTCACTTCACCATCTCCTCGAAAATAATGCTCAACTTCTTTTGCCATGTTTGGACGTCTTAGCGGGATATACATTAGCGTCCCATTCAGCTTATTTTGTCGTTTGTCGTAAAAGTCAGTATCTCCCATTAGATCGTGCGCTTCGAGGAAGGTTGGCAATTTTTCTGGGTCCATCCAGTGAGGGATCACGGCATTTCCATAACCATGTTCATAAAACTCACCATCGCTGTCTCTGAGTCGGAATTCGAATGAATATCCTCTTGACATGATATGAGGTCGATTAGTGACGGCAAAGACAGACTTAAAACCAACTCCCTTTTGGCCGGTGACGCCTCGTTCACCGTTCTCCCCCGAGGACGCCGCGGTAGCCTTTGATGATTTATATATACTGCAAATACTGTGTATATCCTGTTCGGAGAAACCAATTTCATTCCAATACGCTAGAATCGCGCCATGAGGATCTCCTAGCTCCTCGGCAAGTTCACCTCCTGGCTTTGCAATAATGAATTGTGCAAGTGGCCCTTCGTTGTCTTCATATTTAGCGTCATCAATATTCTGCAGAAATTCCAGAAGGAAATGCATAGGGTCTTCATATTCCTGAGAAGACAGAAACTCCAGTGATCCTTGGACCATGTCACTTAGGTCAGGAGCGCGACGAAATTGATCTTCTAAGCTTGCTTGTTTCTCGTTGATTGAAGTTTTGGGAATCCAAATTGGGATCCTTTTCTCCCAAATCCTCTCCCTGAGAGCTCAGTGATTTTCGCCGGCTTTCACCGTGGCCGTCACTTAGGTCAAGAGCGCGGCGAAGTTGATCTTCTAGGCTTGCTTGTTTCTCGTTGATGAAAGTTTTGGGATCCTTTTCCCCCAAATCCTCTCCCTGAGAGCTCAGTGATTTTCGACGGTTTTCACAGTGGGCGTCACCATCCATCGAGCCCCTGGGGACATACGCAAAGCCATTCATCCTGGGTTCCAAAAGATTTTTCAGTTGTTGAAGCGTCGGGGCAGCTTGTGAGGAAAAGCGTTCAAGCTAGGTAATATAGCCCAGTATTATGAGTCTATCTCATGGATGAGATCTCAAACTCAATGCTCGTCCGAGAACAGTAATATGGCTGCGGTTGTACACAAAGTTGCTGGCTCCGCAGGAACACCTCCGCCGCCAGCTTCCGGGTTTATGGAATTCCCCTGCTCCTCCAGTGTGTTTCTATGCACACAAAGACACACTCTCAGTGGTTTGCTTTCTATGTAGAAGCAGCTTTTGCACGTCGGCTAGTGTATAACAATCAAATCAGG
>LVLI01000185.1:0-64047 GCA_001687465.1 Halocafeteria seosinensis | reverse complement strand
TCAGTAGAGAGTACGTTGTTGCACCACTCGAATTACACGTTATTTCTGTGCCTAAATCGGCTCATGTTCCATCATTGGTTCACTGACAACTGTGCCCCCGAAATTTCACCATATAGCCCCGAAAAAACAAGCTGTACGGAAGAGAATCTGGCGGGGCCCCCGAAAAAACCCCCGATACCGGACCCCCGAAATATCCCAGCTCTGCGTACAATTTGTATGTTCGTGCCAGTATTGAATGTGGATTGCGGCCACGGTTAGTTAACGGAGGAGGTGTTCTATATTGAATGGGAATGGGGGGAAAATCATGGAGGACAAGCGACGGGAAGAAGAGAGACTCCGGGAGCAAATTCGCAAGGCTCAGCAAGCTAAAGAAGATGCTAGAGCTCGGGTAGATGCTCTCAGAGCAGAGTACGTAGATATTTTGAGTTTTTTTATCATATTATATTTATCGGGTGTTTGTCTGCCCGGAAGCAGGGTCCAACGCGCTCAGCATGAGGCTGATTCGGCACTTTCACAAGAGAATCGAGCCAAACAGGAATCATCGAAAGCATTCGATAATGTGGTTAAATCATTGTCGAAAGAAGTGGATCAAGAATCCTCTGTCCATACTGCGCAGTATCGTGAGGAGCAGACAGTACCGGTAGAAGACTTTAAGCAGCCTCCTCAGGAGCGTCGCCCTGAAGAAGGAACGCGACCCCCGTATTTGGCAAACATCCACATTGAGTCAGTTCGAAAGGGAAATGAAATCACCAACGTCCCAACCCCTGGATCTATAATGACCCTTCAGTACGAAATTCCTCTCTCCAGTGTTCACGACCGCTCCGCTTTGGGTAGGTTGGTGTCGCACCAACGGGGGGAGACGTTTCCCTTTGATGAAGAGTACGGGAGTGAGGAAGTTTCCAGTCCGTCTGAGTTCGACTACATTGCTCTTTATAAACTTCCGCGGGAACCAAGGGAAGAAATACATCGCGAGGATGTCTGGGAACTACTCAACCCTCAGCAGGATCATTACAAGGTAGAGTTCTTGGATCCGTTGTCAAATATCCCAGCAATTCAGAGAGTGATAAGCTCTCTGAGAACTGACGAACGGCCAGACTCTTTTGAGGAACTTTTTACAGCACTCGGCCGGCGAACAGATATGATCGCATCATCGGCAGTATTAGAGTTACCCTCCGTTCTCGAGGGCACCGTTTCTATGACACTCCCTAGTGAGGAAGGGGTATACTTTACGGCGTTGGTGACTTCACAAGGATACGTCGCTGGGGTAAGCGTTCCGTTTAGATTGTCGGCGTGTAGTGAAGCATTGGACAGTCCTCACTTCACGGATCGCCCACGGAGAACACACAAAGAACCAAGTGCAACTACCGAAATTCTGGGCCCATCTTTGCCAGCCGTCCCATCAACAGGACCTTTTCCGAAAGAGCGATTCAGACGACCCAATTTCTGTCTAGAAAAACAACCAAAAATATCTGTTTATCAACTCTACATCCACGTGCCTGGACTAAAGGACCTTCCTAAAGCGTGGTGCCCGGCGTTCTCTGTAAGGAATGGCTGCCTTTTGGCTTATTTTTCTATCCCGGAGGAACTTGCAAATAAATATAGTATTCAGCCTCGTCAGTTTTTCCTTAAACTTTCGTTTCCTTACCGACTTGAACTTGAAAGAGGTATACTTCATATCAGGGAAGACCATGTAAGCCTTAGGCTTCCACTGTATTACCGCGGGGAGGCGGTTCCGGACAGGAAGCAGCGGCATAGCCGAAAGCAGATACATGAAGAAGTTGCTAAGTGTGATGGGCTCTGCCGATTTTGTATGAATAAGTTGTGGCTTGTTTCTGATGTTGAGAACGCGTTTGATCTCCCGAGCTCGAACTGGCACGAATGGAGTGAATTTTGGCTGTGTCACTCCAACGAACGAGGACATCTTCTTCCCCGAGAGGACGTGACGGCCCGTCCACATAGCATTGGAATCGCTGACCGATGCTTGATGTTGCATCCTGTCGATATTATGTCATCAGGTTGCAAGCTTTCATTCCACAATCGAAGATGGGACATAAACACATCCTCTTCCATCCTGAATGTATCTACGGACACCGTGAATTTAAAAACGTTCACCTGGGATACGTTCTCTCGCGCTGCTAGGCTCTCGAATCCGGGACAAGAGAGCCCTGAGTTAGCAGCCATCCGCTGTAGACGCTGCCGTTGTCTTCTAGGTATTTGCGTTGCTTCGCTACAAACCGGAGTGCACCGATCTGCTGTGTCGTTAAATGAGGTTTTCCCAAAATGTTTTAGTGGCGCTGCGACGCGTGCGGAGCCTCAGCCGTCCTTGTATTTCTTCAGTGACAAGGTAACTCTGGATGCCGGGCAAGTACAGTCTGCGCCGTTGCAGACTTCAACTGAATTCTATACGTTTTCTCCTGCCCATCGATTGAGTTCTGATCTATTCTCTTTGTCCAACGCCTACAGCATCTATCGATTTTTTATCTGCCCTTCTTCGAGTTTGGAAGATGGATTGGAGATTCCCGCCCACGTTTCGGAAGTGGGACTGGGCACATGCATCGCTTTGGGGCAGGAAACGGGCACTCAAGGGTTGCTTTCTAGGCTTCTTGGCTCGGATTCTCCGGCTCTCGCTATCACTGTGTTAAATTGGAATACCAGTATGAGTGGTCATTATCAACCATACATACCAAAAAAGATGAAACTGCTCTCCGAAGTGGGTGATACACTCCCATTAGCGTGTTGGGAAAATGGGGATTCACCGTATCCCGCCATGAAAGTACGATATCTATGTTGTGGTCCATCGAGTGATACTAGTGTTGAAGGGTCGACTCGAAACGCCATTTCTCGTGGGAAATTAAAGCAGTGGGCGGAATATCACCAGCCACATCTATGGACCATGTTTCCTGAAGACTTCAGACTCGTATGTCGCATGTTGGCACAATCGACTGAGTTCCTTCCTCCAACCAGTCAAGAAGATCAATCAATGCGTATTGGATTCCTGCCGATGGTAACGTCCTTGCTCCACTGATTTTCCGATTTCTATGCGATCTTAGGCAATATCTGCGGAACTCACTGGCTCCAAATGCAGCGATATGCAGCGACGTTTCAATGGGAGACGGGATAGACTAGGACTACAAAAAATCTTGTCAGCCAGGTGAGCTATTAAGTTTTTCGCCGCAATAGCACATAGTAATATCGGTGCGAAAGATAACATCGGGGATTTTCGTATCTACAACGGAAGCATTCTGTCTACTCTGGTGTGTCCATAGGTGTTAGGTGTTTCGAAAGAGTGCTAGATTACGGTGGAGTTGGATTCTTACTAGAATAGTAGCTTTGGCTTTCTCAAAACTGTCATTCCCACTTTTTCTTGATTCCACAAACTAGGAAATACAGGTAGATCAGTGGTGTAATCCACTAAAACTCTTACTGGCACTCTACATAGTGTTGTGTTGTACCACAGGAGTCCTAGCCAGTTCTAGTGTCTAAACTACACGCACATATTGCACTGATAACTGTTATAGCTTGCATACTAATCACTTTCGTCTCAGCGTCACCCCACGTAGTCTGTCTCTGATTCTTGTTCTCTCTCGGTCACCAGTTGAGTTTTGTCACGTTGTTGAAGGCTAAGATCAACAACTGGATACACGAATTGTTGGAGCGCTACAGACACAGGCCTGACGATTCGAATCATTGTAGTAGTATAATATTTAGACGCACGTGTAAGTACGAGTGTGAACGTTTAGGGAAAGCATGCTTTTGTCTTACGTTGAACTTGCGCGTAAATCGATGAATTGTGGCCAAACAAGGAGTACTTTTGGGTACATTTCACTTCCGTCCGCATGTGGCTAGCCAGAGCATTTACGACTGGATGCTGAATCGAGTCATTCGAGCTCCGTAAAGGTGATAGACGACTCCGAGGAAAACCACTGTCACAATGGCGCAAGACCCGGAAACGAACCAGCGACTAAAGTGCGTGAATGAGTCATCCTGTTACTTATGATGAAACTGAGCTCATAGTGGCGCGTACTTTTACAGATGGATCACTGAACGAAAGGATTTCCAGGCGATCAACGTCAAGACCCGTCAGGAGAGACTTTGCTCGTATGTTGCCAAAACTGATTACTGTGTCCTGAAATTTCAGCCCGTAGTGAACGCCTCAACATGTTTTCCACAGGAAGCATCCACTGGATCGATCGTCAACAGATATAGATATGATCGCCGAGTGGCTCCAGTTCGTCGATGCATTCAGTAATTTCCAACCAGCAAGGTTACGTGCTTTGGCAAAGTTCGTCCAGTACAAGAAACTCGGTTTTGGTGATATCATACTCCAGGAGGGTATAGACAGAGCAGATGATACGTTGCACATTGTCTTTAGTGGACAAGTTACTATTGTTGCAGGAGGTGAAACAATTTGTACGTGTGAACCGGGCGATACATTTGGCGTGGTGGACATTATTCATAGTAGCTATCACAATGTAACTGCTATCGCGACCTCAATGTATAAAGGAAATCAGACTGAACTCCTTTATATTACCGCATCTGACTTCGAAGTGGCATCGACGCCTTTTCGCGAACAGATTACATGGGATGTCGTTGACTTCTTGTCGAAATTACACTTATTCAAAGGCTGTTCGAGACTGCGCCTGTTAAGACTCTTTGGAGTAATGAGCCAGCGCTTGTATCAACCAGGGCAGGTAATTGTGCATCAGGATAGCCCCCCACAGGAACTGTACATTATCCGCAGAGGGAGGTGCGAAGTACAACGGGACGTGTTTACGACTCTAAAATTTGTATTGCCTTCAGCGAGAGTGAGCGACATTGCTCGCGCAGCACGTGGACGAGCAAAATCCCAATATTTAGCAGAAATGATGCAGCAAAATAAACCGATATCAGTCCCACTGCGTTGGGGAACAGACTGTGAGGACACCGATATTGATTACGTAGACCGATTGAATGCAGTGCGATACCATAATTTTCCGAACACCGAGAAGAGTAGAAGTGTTAGTACTGGAGAAGAGGAAGAGCAGTGCAAGAAGGGCTACCTGGAAGAGCGGGAAGTCGCCGAAATAGTGACGGCACAAAGATTATTAGTGCAGCAACTTGAGTCAGGTTCAATATTTGGAGCTTATGAAATAGTAAATGGCCACTTATATCGAGCGAATTTGGTAGCTACGTCAGTTGTTGAGGCAATAGTTTTGGAAACGAAGCAACTGTTGCATCTCCTGGCTATCGGTGACCACAAAGAAGGAAAAGACTCTTCAACACTGGACGAGAAAAAAGACATAATGGAAGAGTTGTTTGACTTTGCGGAGGGTGAGCCTTCCTCGGCAGAATTAGATGAACTGCATTCGAAGCTCGCTTCACAGCAGTTAACAGGCTTAGAGCTGAATCGAATGAGGACGAAGTCAGCCACCAGATACCTCCATTCAAAATTCGTCGAGACGCTGGGAGCAACGGATAAGCCATATGGGGCTTTTTTCAATAATCCCTCTAGTGTTTCCAGTTTCCGGAAAGCAGAGCGGAAGAGCAAACTCCAGAAAGCTGCCAGAAACGATGTCTTGGTAGATGAGGCGGTGCGTAGCCTAAAACGGCGAGTATATGGTACCCCACGAAACGGAAATAGCTCGAAGCAAGCCATAGAAACTGACAAACAGAGCAAGGAAGTGATGAGTGAAAAGAGGAAGACATCGAATCACGGGCAGTCTTCGCATAAGTCTGTTGTTGTATATTCTTGTGGGAAGTACGTCAAAATTGAATTTAACCAGCCAAAACTAAAGAATCAGGAATCTCCGTCACTCCTTACGGCGGCAGGGATATTGGGCACTGGAGCTCTATGTCGCAAGAAGGATGGTGTCCCCATTAGGGACTCGGCTTCTCTAAAATCTTTAGCTCCGCCTATCGTCCCAGAGAAGGATTCGGAATATACACTCTCTCCTCCGCAACCAGGTCCAGGTCGAAAGCCTTTACCAGTGAGTGATGTGAACAAGCGTCGAGTTGCTCTTACCAGCCAAATTGACAAGCGAATGGGACTGCAACAACCGCAACTGGAAAAGAACATCTATCTGATCTCGATGAGGCGCTACAATGTAAGCAAGAATAAGAATGACGCGGAGGATGAGAATGAACCATTGCGCTGTATAACAACTGAATCAGGCTTCGGCAACTTTTTTACCGCACCCTCTCCTTCTCGTTTTGGACGAGATCCGGAGAATGAGGATGCGTCAAACAGCACGCCGAGTGGGGAAAAGTTGATGCGCCGATCAACCGGCTCGTATTTATCATGCGAAAGCAACAGTGGAGGCCACTCTCCCCCCATCACTAAGGCCGCTCGGTCGAGCGTTGGGGCTAAGAGCTATATGGAACGATCCATGTTATTCAAGAAGTTTCACAATGCTCTCCGCAGTAAACCACGCACTCCTGGTTCCCTTGGGCTCAAGGCATTCTTGGATCTAAGTGACGGAAAACGAGAAGAAGTTGAGCATGTACCAATATCGATTAGGGGACCGCAAAATACCCCCAGTACGGTCAATGCTGTGGTGGATGTTAATATTCGTAAGACTGCCGAGCGGTATGAAGAGCATTTGCAGAGAAAAGAGAGGCTAGAGGCAAATAGCCGTCTGTCGCAAGTGCGAAGCGAGAGAAGGCAAGATAGTCAAGATCATATACGATGGAGCGATAAATATGCTAAATGCAGCCCTGTATATCATTCGGCGATGCATCAGCTGAACCGGAAGCCCAAGTCATTCAAGATTGAGCAGACGTCGAGGCGTCTAATACCTGGGCCGAGCTGATTGTGAATCGAAACCAAATGGCACGGCAGTGCTGCCATACGGTCTGGTGTTTGCGTTTCCACGGAGGCTACGGAGTCTACGGAATCTACTAGTACAGATAATGTGCTTCTCGTCAGGACAGCCTTCCGTGCCTCACACACTCTGTGACGACTTCCCTCTCCAAGAATGATAAAAAGGGGGTTTTACTATCCACGACCATAGAGATATGATTTAGTATACAAAGCAGCATACATGTTCGAATGCACTGTGTATTTCTCTTTCTGTGCCTTGTGGCCTATCTCTCAAGTGGCGTCGTTACAGACGCAGTTCCTCTGCCAAGATTCTCTATGGGTATAAGGTACTCCTGCAAGAGATGTGGTGTGTCAAGATAAAGCATATGCATTACAATAGTATCCATGAGATGTCATGTAGGCACTGGCGCTAGACATTCCTCCTATTTATGTACATCTTCAAGAATCTACACCTCCGACTGGCCTGCACTGCAGGCAGTGACTGCCTTGCAGCGGACGTTATTGAACAGCTGTACCCACGCTACAGTAGATGGTAGTTGTTAATGTTTCGTTTCCCCCTTATATACACCTGGTGAGTCATGGATAATAACCCTGAGACACAGCCGCAGGAGTCTCAGCATCAGCACTCAACTAGTTGGGCGAGCCAACAGAGCCAACATGCTGACAATGCTGATTCATTCGACGTGCTGGAGCAGTCCCAATCAGAGCTCCCAGCCAAGATTACGCGGCAGCAGTTCCTCAGTCAATTCGAACTGCACAATTTTCGGCTTATGACGCAGCCTATCGTAGAAATGAAATGGTATTTATTCGCGGCAGTATTCTTAATGGTGGCACTAGTCTTGGCGTTAAGACCAGCTTCGGACGGTAGGTGCTCGATTGTCATTGTCTCGTGTAACCAGATACCTGCATGTTCGTTTGTACAGGAGGTGATGTAAAGGCTATCCACCTTTTATGGCTCCTTGCAAGCGCCGCCTGCGTCGCTACCGGCCCTCATTACCCAACAGGCATACGGTAAGCGGTGGCGTAGAGTGAGTGTTGGTTGTGCGATGCACGCACTCACGTTGGGTGAATCGAATTTGCAGCATTACGGATTCCCACCTGGGACTGAGATATAAAACGCTTTCAATGTGTGGATACGACGGGTGGAGGATTATCCCTCTGGAAAGTATATCGAGAGTGGATATTTGCAAAGCCGAATCGATCCGGGCGTGTGGAGGTCTACATCCTAGCATCGCAGATTACAGGATACACAATGGGGTTATGCCAACAGGGGATGCTTGCCAAATTGATTTGAAGCGAAGGACATGTCTTGGAATACGTACATTTCTGCTCGTACCTCAGGGCAATCTCAACGTGTTTGTCGAGCAGTTAACAGCAGCTTGCTTCAGAAACATCCCTGGAGCCGATACGATAAATTTTCCGGCAATGTCAGCATCGCCGCTTAGAAGCTCTTTTGCTGCAGGTGGAGTCCCAAACAGAATAAATCCAACAATTACGAATCCCGATATAACGCCACAGAATTTCGGTAACGCGCCCTCACGTGGCAGAGGTAGAGGGAAGGGAAGAAGAGGAGGACGCTCATCCAGATCATCCTTTAAACAGTCATCACCAAATGATCCTCAACAAGAAAACCCATTAAGGTAACCCTAAGGAAAGCAAGGTTGGGTAGAGACAGTCGCACTCGGAGAAAAGAACTACGGCTCTTGCCCTTCCTGCGTGGTGGTACGTTCCTGGATCGGCTTCAAGTAGTATATTGCACTGGACGGTTGCAGGACGGGGGCACTACGCTGCCACCCTTAAACTATGGAACAAATTAGATGGTAGCATGCGGTGGGCTAATTATTTTTCGTATATAATCAAACCAGTTCTTATTGGACAAGGTGGGTAACAAATGTGCTTCTAGTGGCACATAACTTCGAATGGATATCAGCATATAGGATCCTGCTTTTTCACTCACTACAACTCTTGACTGTTCGCCTTTTGACTCTTTGACCTCTTATTCTTCGACTTCTTTCCCTTCTTCTTCGTCTTTGTCTTACCTTCCGAGTCCGTCCATTCTTGTTGGGCTCGCTTCAACGCTTCTTGAACTGTTTCAGAGGTAGCGGCAGCTGTGGTGGTAGAAGCGCTGGTCGACCCCTCCCCTGGCTGCTTTTCCCTGTACACGAGTTCCTCTTCGGATTCAGCCGGGACCGACGTGTGTGGATAGTAACCTTCATCACCGTCGTCCTCGCTGCCTAGAAAATCGTCGAGGTTGTTACCTCCCGACAGTGGAGGTTTAAAATCCACCTCGTCGGTATCTTCGTTCCCTTGATAGGTAGCCCCAGATGACTGAGCAGCACCATTATCTTCATCTTCACTATCAAGGAATTCACCGAGGTTGTCTTCTTCTTTGATAAGGGTCTTGGGCGGCTCAAATTCATCGTGGTCGTCCTCAGCGAGGGTTTCTCCAGCGTTCTCAGGAACTTCACTTGTTTTCACCCTGTTGTGTGAATCATGTTGAACCGTAGATGTCAGTTCAGCTTCGCTTCTAGTGGCATAGGTGAACTCCCTGTTCTCTCCAAAGTCGACGTTGTGCTCTTCGCTTTCTTCTTCAGTCTGCACAACCTCACCAGAGTCTGAAATTTCCTCCTTTGCAGCTTCATTTCTGTCCGTGTCTCTGCTTTCACCTTTTAATGCGTCATGTTCTTCGATATCCCCTCCTTCGGCACCCTCCGAAGTTGCCTCTTTTTCAACCCCTTGTTCGCTATGAAAGTCGTCTTCTATGTCCAAGTCTCCAAACATTGACTGAATTGCTTGGCTGTTCTCTGATGCGACATTATGAGAGCTCGGTTTCTGCGGAAAATATGACGCTTCATCTGCTGCCCGTTCGTTATCCGTACCCTCATCGAGAGTAGGCACAGCGTAGGGCTTCGAATTCTCTGCATAACCATGGATGCTTTCTCCCTTTTCTCCTTCCTCATCCTCTCCTCTTTGGATCTCGTTTTTAACGGTGTCGACGCGGTGCGTATCTTCCTGTCGAGATGTCAACACTTCTTGTTCGCTCTGACCAGCGTCACGGTTCGTATCAGAGTCTGAGTCGCTCTCATACATTGGCTTCTCTGGAGGAACTTCAACACCACTAAAGTCTGCATCATTATCATCGTCATCATCAGAGCTTCCCTTTTCACCGGCATTCTCATTGTCCTCTTCGTTATGTTCGGTTTCACCCTTTGAAATGGCACGGTCTCTAGATGAAGTTCGGCTTCTTGGAATGCTACTGGGCTGGGCAGCAGGAGGTGAAGCATCCTCTTCGTCGCTAGAGAAGAAATCATCCAGTTCTGAGGAAGCAGCAGGTTTAGGGGGAGCTATATCCAAAGCATCGTTTTTTTCGGCATTCTTCGCCGCCTCGTCAGGGGATTCCAAATACCCTTTGCGAGGGAGCTGTTCTGGGCCTTGATCAACGCTTTCGCCCCCTTTGTTTTCTTGCGACGAAGATTTTTTTGTTCGTTTCTTGGAAGAATCTTCCTTGCTTCGTTTCGTTTTCTTTTTCTTCTTTTTCTTGCTGGCTTGTTCTTCTTCGTCGTAAGATACTCTGAATCTCCTCGACTTGTGAGTCTCCTCCTCCACATCTCTTTGTCGATCTTTCTTGGATCGACCTGCGTTGTTATCCTCATGCAGTGCATCTCTTTCTTGCAGTGCTGCTTTTGTTTTCTCGTATTCTTCCAAATCTTCGGCGAAGCTATCTTCCGTCCTGACCTTCCCAGGGTTCTTAGTGGCCTCCAGCCATCGCAGATGACTATCATAGTCCAAGTTATCGATGTAGCATTGCACTTCTTCTCGCACAGTTGTCAGGTCCTTCCGCATGTCTTGCATTAGCGACTCGAGTACATCCAGCTGAGCATATGAACAAGCAAAGAGAAAAAAATTGTCCGACTCTGAACTGTCTCCATCTCACTGCTTAACTTACTTTAGTTTCCAGAAATGGGATATTGAAATAATTATACAGAACCTTTAAGCCAAAGCAATCCTTAAGGCTGGTCTCAAACGCGACGACCCGCTCGCCACCAAGGCGTCGTATATGAGCTTTCGATGCTTCCTGTGCCACTGCCGTCGCTTCATCCAAACTAACGAGCCGCTGCAAGGAGAAATGATATCGACGTAAAACAGAACGACCTCCCTTGAGGTATTGAGAAGGTGCTTACGGAAACTTACTTCACTATCAGGCAAGTCCCTTTTGTTAGCCAAAATTAACGCCGGTAATTCTTTCGGCATCCCGCGGATGTATTCTTTAACTTTATTGAATGATTCACGATCGGTGCAATCATACAATACTACCGCAGCATCGGCACCTCTATATACATCCACAGTTTCAGCATCAGCAGGGGCTGGAGCAAAAGCCAATACACGCCATCATACCAAACGAGCGTTTGAGGATAGGGAAATAAAGAATGCACGTACCGTATTTTTCGCTGGCTTGTCTGTTCTTAGCCGCCCGCTTGGCGGACTCCCAAACTCCACTAGGGGCATCCTCAGGTAATCCTGTAAGTTTCAACGCCTCATACTCATTCACTGCCTTATCCACGACATCCCATATTTCCATCTGCAGCACGTCCCCATCAGAAGAGAAAAAGATATTGTGCAGCGGTATCTTCCGCATCGTCTTCTTTGCCGAGGTCAAAAAGAACATGTGCGCACTCACCTTGACCATTTCATCGGAAGCTCGGTAATTCCATTCAATTTGCGCCGAACTGATTTCATGAGTGGGGTTGTATTCTTGTACAAATGGTTTCCCTTGAAGACGATGGACCAAAGTTGTCTTCCCCGAACCGCGAGTGCCGCGGATCACGATTTTCACTGCACCATAGGTAGCTTTTTTTTTTCTTTTCTCCTTTCCCAGAGGCGTCAATATGAAGGGCACACCAAAGAAAGAAGCAACGTACTGTTGTGTATACCAGCCGTCGAAGAGAATTGCTGTAAATGCCTCTGCAGACTGTGTTCCATAGGGGAGACCTGCACCAAGTTCAAGTCCTTTGATTATCATTGCCACGACACACACACACAGAGAGAAGAGATGACCAAGGACATACAGCTACGCCTTGTATGCCGCCTACATGTCCATGAGGGGAGGAAGGAGAGGAGGCTGCGTCTCCTCCTCCTCCGCTACGGCGCTGCTTGGAATCAGCATTGCCCATTCTTGACGCTGTATTGACTGTCCACCAGATTTATTATGCTTGATGGAGCATGATACAAATAAAAGAAAATAAAAATAAAAAATAGGACAAGTTTGCTGTTTGTGAGAAACAATGCCGACTTTAACAAAACAAAGTAAGAAAATGAATGCCATCCATGTACCACACGTTCCAGGTTCATTTACCTCATGTGTGCTGCACAGATGTGGACCAAGAGGCCTATATCAAAGGCGTCACCGATGTGGTGAATGAGCTCGTCAAGGTATGTATGGAGGATGGCGTCGTCCCTACCTCTCCGAATGTATGTGTGCTAGCTAATACGCGTGTGTCGGACGGAGGCTGCAGGCCTACGAAAACAAATCTCCCGTGAATATTACCAAGGTAAAGCAGAGCGTATCGAGGAAGTATAAACTCGCCACGACGCCCAAACTTGTGGACATCATTGCTGCGGTTCCGGATGAATACCGACCGAAATTGAAACCATTCTTGAAGTCGAAACCTGTTCGGACGGCGTCAGGAATTGCAGTGGTGGCTGTCATGTGCAAGCCTCATAGATGCCCTCATATTGACTTCACCGGAAACGTCTGTGTATACTGCCCAGGTGGCCCAGATTCCGACTTTGAGTACAGCACGCAAGCATACACTGGCTATGAACCCACCTCCATGAGAGCTATACGGAGTCGGTATGACCCCTACTTGCAAACGCGAGACAGAGTAGAGCAACTGAAATCCCTAGGACACAGTGTTGACAAGGTAGAATTCATCGTCATGGGTGGAACATTCCTATCTATGGATCATAAGTATCGTGATTACTTTATACGTAGTTTGCATGATGCCTTGAGTGGCCACTCGTCCAACAGCGTTGAGGAAGCCATTCAATATTCGGAGCAAAGCAATTCCAAGTGCATTGGTATTACCATTGAAACGCGTCCGGACTATTGTTTGAAACCGCATTTGAACAGTATGTTAAGCTATGGATGCACTCGAATAGAAGTGGGAGTACAGAGCATCTACGAAGATGTAGCTCGTGATACGAATCGGTAAGTTCGGTGCGCAGAAGAGTTTCAAACCAATTGAGTCGGAAGCTGGAATTATGCGATGCTGTTGCAGGGGTCATACTATTGCTGCTGTCTGCCATTCGTTCCATTTAGCGAAAGACTGTGGCTACAAGGTCGTGGCGCACCTGATGCCGGATCTGCCGAATATGGGATGGGAACGCGACCTTGAAGGTTTTCGAGGTTAGTAGGATCCATGTTGAGACATTTTCCAAGGCTATTCAACTTAATGTACTTGTGGTGGTACGATATACGCGCAGAATTCTTTGAAAACCCTGACTTCCGTTCGGACGGTTTGAAGCTGTATCCTACATTGGTGATTCGAGGAACAGGACTTTACGAATTGTGGAAGACTGGCGCGTATAAAAATTACCCTCCGGAGACACTTGTTGACCTTGTTGCTCGAATGCTTGCCATGGTACCTCCATGGACACGTGTGTACAGGATCCAGCGGGATATCCCTATGCCGCTGGTGACGTCGGGCGTTGAGCATGGAAATCTTCGCGAGCTAGCATTAGCTCGAATGAGAGATTTGGGACTCGCTTGCCGCGATGTTCGTACAAGAGAAGTGGGGATAAGGGATATCCATCACCGCGTGAGGCCCGATCAAGTGGAATTGATTCGAAGAGATTACCGAGCCAATGGAGGATGGGAAACATTCCTTGCATACGAAGATCCGCAACAAGATATTCTTGTTGGACTATTAAGACTACGCAAGTGTTCAGCAGCAACGTTCCGTCCTGAGTTGAAACTTCCTGCCAAGAAACCAGTTAGCCAACATCAAGATACTAGTGCCGGGACTAAGTCCGGCAAGAATGTTTCTCTTAAGAAACTTCCAGGCAAAAGGGCTGGAGATAAGAGTCAAACAGTGACCGAGGGAAAGAGTTCGTCTCAACAGCCTAATCCCGCTTTCCAACTAGATCCGGACTGGAGGGAAAGGGGCTTAGGAGGAGTGTCAATTGTACGCGAGTTACATGTGTACGGAACGGCCATTCCAGTGCACTCACGAGATCCTGCCAAGTTTCAGCATCGCGGTTTTGGAACGTTGCTGATGGAAGAGGCAGAGAGACTAGCACGTGATGAACATGGCAGTGATAAGTTGGCTGTGATATCGGGCATTGGGACAAGGAACTATTACCGGAAGCTGGGCTATGAATTGGATGGTCCGTACATGAGCAAACTACTAGTAGATCCAGAGGAAGTGGAGGCAAACTAAATGAATGTATTAGTCCAGTGTAAACTGATCGGTTGCTATTATTTGTTTCCTTTCCCGCGAATCATTTCCTCCATCTTGTCCCACATTTCTGGGGTAACACGGTCCAATGCGTTCATCTCTCCTGAAAGTTTTGCCTTTTCACCGCCATCAAGCGTAAACAACTGTCCCGTTACCCAAGAAGCATAAGGAGATACTAAGAAGCACGCCATGTTGGCCAACTCTTCCGGTTCACCTAAACGCCGAGCCGCCAGACGACCTGTGTTACGAGAAATCATGCTGTGAAAAAAGGCCGGTCATTTCAAAATATCGCTGTGCGCACTTACTGATCATCAAGTCTTTGAATTCACCGGTTGGATCCAGCCTTGAAAACGCGCCTTCAGTTTCAATGGGGCCCGGTGAAACACCAACAAAACGCATTCCATACTTATCCCACTCGCTTGCCAAAGATCGTACCAAGTTGGCGACACCCGCTTTAGCAGCTGCAGATGGAGTTACGTATCCACTTCCTGTGTCTGCATAGGTGGTGGTAACACTGAGGAATACTCCCCCTTTCTTGGCATTGATCATCCTTTTACCAGTCTGAAGGGTCACGTTGGCAGTGCCATTCAAAACAATGTCAACGATAGTACGGAATGCGTTCGGAGAGAGTCGCTCGGAAGGTGAAATGAAATTTCCCGCGGCATTGTTGATCACTACGTCTGGTAGTCCTGCCTCCCGCTCAAGCTCATCAAGAGCAGCGGTAACAGCATCCGCATCTCGCACATCTGCTGGAATAGCTATTACTCGTCTACCGGTCTTCTCCGTTATCTCTTTAGCGGTTGCGTCAATGACCTCCCTCTTGCGAGAGCTTATGCATACTGTTGCGCCTAACTCAGAAAGCATAGTGGCCATCGCCTTTCCAAGTCCCGTTCCACCTCCGGTAACTAGTGCAACTTGTCCGTCAAACGTTCCTTTAGGAAGCATAGGGGTTGTCTTTGCTTGAAATGCTGGCCACACCTGCTGGTTCCCACTGGTACTTTCGAGGTCGAACGATTGTTTCGCCAGATCGAGATATTGTTTCATTGCTTCTTCTTTGGGTGTACCTGCACCAGACAGAGAACAATCATGTGAGCGCATAGAACAATACCCAACAAGCTGCTTCCTCACCCCGTACCTTTCAGTTTGTTCCACTCTTCCCACTTCATATTCTTGGCGAGTCCACCACTGAAGTATCCTGGTTTCTCTGCAGAGATTCATTCATTCACGCCGTTTCACGTCCTATTTCGGAGGGAGCAATCAGCACAATAAGGAGAGTGGCCCCTGGAGAATACATACCTTCCTTGTTATCACCCTCAGTAGCTTGCTTGTAGAGGGCGTAAAACTTGAGTTTCTTGGTGTCATCATCCAAGTTCAACACCTTGGCGCCAATCTGTGTCGACATCTGCTTGAACTCTTTCTCGATGTCCTCCGTAAAAGAGGAGGAGGAGAAGCACGACATGGAGGGCCGCACGGTGTGCCATACTGCAGGAGACAGCTGGGTGGCTGATGCATAACTGGGAAGGGTTGAGGACGCTGAAACCACGGACGAAATACGAGATACGCCACCCCGTAGCCGCTTGGTGCAGTGAGACAGCATTTTACAGGGTATGTTTTCTATCCACCTCCTGAATTAACTTAAGAAAATATGCAATGAATGGGACAAGAAGCAACCTTTTATGCATGCACTTTTAGCTGTTGGAAACTGAATTACAACTCAAGTTTGTTCCACAAGTAATTCCGCCGCGCGCCTCTTGGAGTTGTTTGGATCAAGTTCAACCTCTTCTCAGAGTCTTCTGCCGCGTAAAAAACCGAGAGTATTTCAATGGTATACAGACAGGGATTTCTTAGCCTTGGTCCGCTATAAACTCCACCCCAGTTTGGACATTGTGTGGGCATCTTCGCGGCAAAAGTTCAAATGCTTCACTATCAAATTCACAATTCTTATGGTTGTAATACAATGGGTACGTGCTGCAGTATTGTAATTCTAATGGATTTCTCCTTGGAAAAGGGAATGCAGGAGAGGCATGGTCTGGTAAATTACCTTGTTCTTTTCTCTGAACTTTTTCCAAGTGGAACAAGGAGAGAATGCTGAAATGGACAAGACTCGCAACAACACTGCCGATACATGGGACACCGGGAACTGGGTCGCCGAGCTTTGCAGGAAGTGTTCGGTGGATTTCGGTGTCCAGGATATATCGTATGGCAATGTTTACGGACCTGGGACTGCGTAGTGAGCTGGAGCATGGATTACAAGCGAAATGCCAAATAGAGGAACCCACATCAATACAGGTAAGCAGGAAAACCCCAAATACCAGGTGTATCGCTTCAAAGGAGGATATTACTGAATAACACAGACTCAAGCCATTCCGGCAATCTTGTCTCGGAGGAGGGAAATAATGATCAAGTCAGGCACAGGTAAGAGCGCTCTGTACAGTATTATTGGTTGGCGCAAGCACCGGGTTTGATGGGCATTGCAGGAAGTGGCAAGAGTTTGGCTTATATACTTCCTATAATTGAATTGCTGAAACGAGATGAAATGGAGCAGATGATTGTCCCTCGAAAGGGTCGACCAAGGGCGGTAGTTCTGGCTCCTACGCGTGAACTAGTCGAGCAACTGGCAGTACGTGATCGCCGTTTGCAGCATTGTATTGCTCTCTGTCGCACAGTCTTCTCGAATATGCAGCAAGTGACGAAATGTTTTACTCACTTTGCGAAGTTCAGTTCTTCGGATGCAGTTGGAGGAGCATCCAAGAAGACGAGTAGACATCATATAGACAAGCCCATGGATATGCTTTTTTCTACCCCCGGGAAATTAAGGAAACTGTTGGACGATAAGGTGATAGGTTTGAATGACACTCAGTACATTGTCATTGATGAGGCAGATACACTATTGCATCCCAACAACGGGTTTAGGGAAGATGTTGATCGTCTACTGTACTCCGCGAGCAAGGAGAACCAGCTTCAGGTGGTGTTGTGTGCTGCAACGACCGACAGGAACGCCCAACACAGTATACATAGGACTTTTCCCGTACGTAGTTCAGCTCCTGCTTAGTCCACAATATTTTTGTTCAATCCTACCGCCCTCCTATTGTTAGCGATGCAGAAAGCAATGGAAATCGTGGACGAGAGCACTCATAAGAAACCCTCACAGTTAACACACCATTTTATACGAGTTCCGAAAGGAGGCGAATGGAAGTATCAGGCCCTCTTAGACGCAATAAGAGTGACTGATGAAACGTTCAGGAAAGATGCTAGGAGGTCGCTTCCTTCGAGCGACGTAGAGGAACTTCTGCCTCGCAAGATTGTCTTCTGTAACACGACCCAGAGTGTCAGATCAACTGGCCACTTTCTTCAAGAAAATGGAGTGGATAACGTTTGCCTTCACAAAGACATGCCTGGTCAGTTACGAACCTCCCAATTTCAAAAATTTAAGAAGGGGCAAAAACGCACACTCGTCTGCACGGATGCCGCCGCTCGTGGTTTAGACATTGCAGGCGCGGTTCATGTCATTATGTTTGACTTTCCTTTAAATGCGGTGGAATACTTGCATCGTTGTGGTCGAACGTCCCGTGCTGGGACCCCAGGAATAGCTACGTCCTTAGTTACGAAACGCGACGAAGTACTTGCCAGCGCAATCGAGGCTGCTTCAGAAAATAATTTGCAACTCATCGGATTGAGCTCCCACAAAGAAGATTATATGCCACGGAGCAATGAAAAACGGAGGAAAGCGTATGAAGCAGGCAAACCTGCGCTGCTCCGTAAACGGCGACTACCAAGTAAGCGTCGGGAGGAGCTTGCACGGAAGAGCACGTCCTCTTCCTCACGTGATGGAGGTGTGACTAGACTCAGGTCAAAAACACATCAGGAAGATCGTGGAATCCGTGATAAAACTGGGGTACAACCGAGGTATAAGGTAGCGAAGAGCGAAAACATAATGGAGTACCTGGCGGATCCGACTTTGTTGTCTTCCGTTCAAAGGATGGCTAAGCACCAAACTAATAAATAAACAACTGCGTATGCCTTGGAATACGTCATTTCCATCCTCATTGATTAAGACTAGATTTGTACTCCTTCTTTCCAGTGACTCTTTAACATATTTCATTGTTTTCATCTGCTCCTCGTGTCGTGAGCGTCACGATGTTGACCTTCACAAAGAGCCATTGCACATTCGGCCAATATCAAGGCGCATTGCGTCCGAAGAGTTGATATAGGTAAACTTCATGGCTCCTGTGTGATGCTTATGTGACCTGTTGAGACGTTCAAGGGGGAGTTGATGGTAAAATGGACTACATCATTTTTCCTGAGGATGATGATAACTACAGCATTCATTCGTCCCAACTTCCCATTTCGGCTACTCAAAACACGACGCAGAGAGAAGTAGACGTACACGGCGATGAAGACGACGAGGAGGAGGAGGCTGAAGAGCGGCACCCGACAGCACATGCGGGTGCAACAGCCTTGGAGACTCGCACGACTAGGGAGACAGCAGCGCCCGCCGCCGGAAATGGAGACAATAGTTCTGGGGCTGAACAGGAAACGGCCACAACACATAATAACACTGTAGTTGCTTCTTCGCCGCCGGACCGCAGACGCGCTGTCGCTGGACGAGGAACTACAACGGAGGTGCAGCATCCTCGAACTGCAGCTGCTCATGCGTCGTCGTGCGGCACAGACGAGACGGTGCCGTTTTATGCAAACGGTGGCCAAGCGAATAGTGAAGGGCTACAGTTTTCTCCTGCTGAGGACAGCCCTGATCATGCATTATACATTGGATCCGACGCCGGAGGGAGTCGGCACGATAACCTCATATCGTCAACAAAGAGTTTGGGACAAGAGTCACCCAAATCGCAACAAGAAAGGATGAATAAAACTACCACAAGAGCCTCGTCCAAAGTGACTGAAGATATGCAGTCCGGGAGGTCAACGACCGCAAATAGAAGTGGAATGGCTTCTTCAATAGATTCCGATCACTCCGAAAAGACAAGTACCAGGCATGAACCCTTCCCGGGGAGCTACTGGTTTGATACCTCCTCAAATAAAAGAAGAAACTCCGTAGAGACAGAGTCGCCGTCAAGCACTCGTGGCTGGAATTCCGTATCGTCTGACACACCATCATGTGATGCAGCTTCGCATATCTCAGATAACACTGCCCGTGCGTGGAACTTGAAGGAGCGGAAACCAGATACCACCATCGATGATGAAGCGCCCCAAGGGCATTATGCCAGTGAGAATCATAGTTCCTGGGGGCGTCTCTTGGACGAGACGGATCAAAAGGTATTGACATTGCTACGCCAAAAAAGCTCCGAGGGACTGCGAAAATTGCACGCACAACGCCCTACCGAAGAAGAACGAAACGCAGGGAAATGTGACACAGTACAGGAGGCTCACTCCACCGACGATCAACCCCACAGCGACGCACCTGTGGATGTTGTGGACCTCTCTAGGAGTATGGGCAGTGATACTGAAGACCGACCTAGCTCATTTTCTGTTCAGGAGCACGAAGTTGTTTTGGATGTACCCTCTAGTGGTACCACTTCTGTTACTTCTGCCGAAAAAGCAAACGAAGTTCCATCGACTATTGCAAGTTCCCGTGCCAGGAAGCAGTTGTCTACGGCTTTGGAGTGCAGCAGGTCTATCCAACCGTCAACCCTCCAGACCGCTTCTGTGACACCCTCGACTTCCAGTGCGACCGTAACCGAGACAGAAGATGATCAATCATCTCAACACACAGAACTTACACAAACCCCACGTCCCGTTGGCCTTTTGTTTGAAGAGCTCAATGAGAATAGAAAGTCTCGCCGTGAAGAAGCCAAGGATTTGCATGTCAAGTTTAGCATTGCCGAAACTACCAACACAGCCACTATCTCATCATCGGAAGGAAGCGCTACGAGGCGGAAGCGCGGAAATCTAAATAAAGCGACAGCCCTTTTTGCTAAGCCTCGCTCATCTTCTCACTCAATATGCGATACCTCTCATACTGTGCGGAGGCGTTCTCACGTATCGAGCTCTCAGCCTGCTGCCGCATCCAGTATACTCTCAGAAGAAGTCAACGAAGGGAATCTATACCATCGCAGTCACGTATCCACGGATGAGTCGGCTCCACACCCAGTCGACTCCCGAACTGAAATCTCAGATAATGGTCAATTTCGGACTGTCAAAAGGATGCGGACCAGTACTCCATCAAAACCACCTAGCAGGTTAGGGAAACCAAACACCGAAACAGCACACGATAAGAGTGTCAGTGATGTCCTCGCTTCACGAAATGCGTTTGCATACGGATCTTGCTCTCATTATAGAAAGAATAAAAGACGGCACCATGCGGTTGAGGATGACCTTCGTGGTGAATGGCATGATGACGCTATGAGATTCGCATTTGTCCATTTAAAGGAAGATATGTTAATCAATGATATAATCTCTCATATGCAATCTGGACATGCCCAAGAATTCATAGACACTGTACAGTGTTTATTCGATCGTGCACTTAAAGGTCGACGAGTAAAAGTATATTGGAAACTACTTACCGAATGGTTTTCAGGCTACATCAAATCAATCGACATTTCTAGAAAAGCCTTCAAGTTTCCCAAAGGAGAGTCGAGGAAGGATCCGGAATCCGTTGTGGACGCTTTAGAGCAGGTTCTCGATAACGTATTGAAGCCGACTGCTTGGATTGAGGTGCAATATGATGACAGAGATAGTGAATTAATGCCTTGGAACAAAAGGGAAATACATGTAGCAAGCTCCTCAGAAATAGAGCTCGCTTATAGGGAGTCCACTCCGCTGGCTTACCCTGATATCGGGCCTGGGACTCAAATGGCATGTGACAGTTTAATGGACCTCGCATCGGATGTTGCATCTGGTGCGTTGGAGGCGAAGCAGGACGAGAGTGAGGGGAATAGGAGTGGTACTCCAGTGTTGAACACTGAGCCGCTTTATCGATCGCTAGATGATGCCATTTCTCCGAGGGATGACGATGACTCTAGCGAGTCAGGGTCCGTGCGAAGCGGCAACACTGCACCTCTTCCATGAGGTAGATTCAGCCCTATGTTTTGTTTGTTTGTTTTCACTTACTCGCAAATATAACCAAAACTTCATTTAGATGGGTAATACTGTCGGTAAACGTACTAGTCGAATAGAGGGCCATGATGGCGTTGAACAAAGCTAAGGTTCAAATAGAGGAGAAACCCGACGACCCTCCTGAGCCAATGTCTAACCACGGTAATAGTCCTGCTTCCATAATTAACCGATACAGTCTGCATTTGCTGAAGCTTTCGTGCTCTCATGTTTGCAGATATTTGGCTTGACGCTCTGTATGACCCGTTGGCAAATGCCCGCGTGAACACCGCGTGCGTTAATTAATACGACACTTGATCTCTACGCCCGGTTCAACACGTTAAGCTTGCTATCGCAGGTGCCTAAGCAGTGCGGATCTTCTACGTGATGGGAACCATTCCATACTTGCCGCTTGTCCAGACAAGAAATTGCGAGTTTTCCGTGATGGTCAATTGAAAAGCACTCACACACTACTGGATGTCCCAGTAGCACTCGAAGTTATTCAAGGTGAGATCCAGTATTAAGCATTAAACAACTTCCTTGCCAGATAATGTTATGTTGGCTTTCGTGCTATCCCTACGAATTGAAACAGAAAAGTATGAAAATGGGCAATTAAAAGTTGCGGTGGCATGTGGCAACAATGTGTTCATCTATAGGAATCTGAGGCCTTACTATAAGTTTGCGTTACCGCAAGTGAGTCCGAGCTTCCACAGCATATAGTATATCTTGCCTGTAAATTCCGATTTCTGTGCAAATTTGCTTTCTCCAGTGCCCAATTTCTAACCAGGAAACGCTGATATGGAACAACTACATTTCAGGTAAACTCAACTTGTCGGAGATGTTAATTGAGCTAATCCACGCAAGGTTCGTAGGAGGTAGTACGGCGTTTCGGTTATTCAGGTGAAACTGGTTTGATCTACTACGATTTCAGAGAAGAAGGAAAAATTCAGACTTACTATAGTAATGCTTTATTGAGCATGAACAGCATTACTGAGCAGAAGCAATGGATTGAAAAACACAACCCTCAGATGTTGCAGGGGCGAGTCGCCACAGTTATAACGTGCATGGGGAGAGCAGTCCATAGTAGCCTCGGTGCTGAATTTACAAATCTCGTCCTTGGGAGTGAAGCTGGACAAGTTTTTGTGCTTAATCCTGCGGCCTCTCACGTTGATGCAACGATCCAGTTGCCTTCTACTCCTGTGGCAGTTACAGGCGCTTACGATGAAGACACAACTTTAAGAGTTTTCGCAGCCTGCCGCGACGCTAAGGTTTACAGCATTAAAGTATGTTTTCGCGATAATACCTCTGTCTGAGTTATATCCTAAAATACCAGTAATTGTTGACCCTAGCAGAACGGCGCTCTTGTTGGGAAAATTGTGGAGCACGATTCCGCCATAATTTCGTTGACGCTCTCTAACAGAACATTACTGACCACGACTGCTGACAGCAGAGTGTTCATGCATTCGTTTAGAGGAAAAGTCATGTGGCATACAGTCCTTTCTGCATACCCATTGACTTGTTCCGCCATGCTCAAAGCTGGTCAACCTACAGATCCGTTATGGGCAGTATCAACGACGGCTTCCGAGGTGCACATCTTCTACGGGACGAATCGTCTTACAACTCTTAGCTTAAGTGACTCTGTTGTCGGAATTGTACTTGGTCGAGTAGGAAGAGAGAAAAATGCGTTAGTAATGAGTACGAAGAGCGGAGCTATATATGTCAAGCTGCTTCGCAGGGCGGCTGTGCCGCAGTTGCAACAAATAGCTTCGAGGGAAGGCTCGGATGCGAACGATTGCCCGAAACTACAGTTGCCGAAGAAGACTAAGATGTACATCGAGTGGATAAGCAGAGAGTGCGAGAGTTGTGACACCATGCACTATTTGTTCCAGCGAGATCTCAGTAAAATAAAACTGGAGGCAGCCAGGGAATACGTCAAAATTATGTCAACAGGAACAGCAAACATGGCGGTACAGTCTCATGGAGCGAAGATACTGAAGATGTCGCCCGAAGTGCTAGGGATGGACCCGTCCTTTCTGCTTCGTATTCGAATTCAGAATGTTGGTTCAACAAGCGTGCCTGGTACAGCCATAGTGGTGGAATACGATTCTTCGGACTATCATTGTGACCATCCGCTAGCTAAAACAGGAATGGTATTACCCGTAAGTCCAGAATCGAAACCCACTCATCCCGATACTCTTAGTTTATTGCATTGTCCCACCAGGAATCGGAATATATATGTGAGGTGCCTATACGAAGGATGGATCATCCCACAAACCATAACCCTAGTGACGTGAGGCTCTATTTGGTTTCTCGGAGCACGAAAGCCAACATGCAAGCATTTATTCCACTAGCTAGCGTATATATTAAGATGCCTAAGGCGTGAGCGTACTGCTTCCTCGGTGAACGCACTTAGCTTATGTTACTGTAACACATGGAATTATCACAATAAAAACATGGTGCACAGAAGGTTCCTTCGCACAGCTACTTACGAACGGGAATTCCAATGACAATAACTAATAGAATGATTATTACGACAGTGATTGCCATGCAACACATTCGTTTCCTGGAAACAATTAAAGGCACTTTTCAAGCATACGTGCGCTTCGGCAAACGTCACAACAGTTCCAGGCCTTACCTAGCTTTTCTCTGGTAATTTATGGCTTTTTCGACCTGTTCGTTCCCTTTCTTTACATGTGTTTTAGCAACTTCAACGTTAGCGTCGATCCTCCCCAATACTTCGTGTTGCTGTTGAACCATCAGTGCCAAGTCGTTCATCATCTCCTTTACTTCTTTAAGCGATTGTACCAACGCCCCAACATCCTGCATCAAATTGGGATAACGCGTTCTTGCGCATCATACATGCACGGTGTCACATGAACTTACTTTCGATCTCGACATTACTTCATCGTATACCGCTTGCACCTTGTAGTTCGCTACCATCTCGGGTTCTTCAAGCTGTCGCTGAGCAGCCTGTGGATCCTCTTCAATTTGCTGCAGAGGAAACTAAATGGATGTGCACGGAGGCCATAGCGAAACCGAGTTTGAGACGATAACGTACCCGCCGTAGTTCATCCTCGCTCTTATCTGGGAACACTACACGTGCACGCTGTACCAATCTATCTGCTGAGATTTCCTTAAAGTTTGTTTTAGCTATCTGATGCTGACTTATGGCACCCATATAGGCTTGATAAACATGCATATATTGGCTGCGCTGTAGCTTCCATTCGGAAGATTCCCCATTAGGTGAAGCATTCTTCAATTGGTGACCCTTTTCTCGCATCCTTTCAATGAGATCCTTGCCCCTCGAGGCGGCGTCTTGAGCTATGTGAACTTGCTGTTGAACGTTTTGACTACATCCTGTTGAAAAGAAATACAAGACTTCGTGAATAATCGAGGAGTATACCTCAACAAGCACGGGCAACGTACGTTCCATAACCTCCGGGTCCACTGCTGTGAGAAGCTCCTGCTTTTGTGACTCAATATGGGCCGTGGCATTCCTGTGGCAAACAATCAAAATACAAGCCAACACATATAGTATTTGCTTCTCCGTATCAACAACATGGAAAAAGGGATATTTCGGACATACTTGATTTCTTGAATACACCCCTCCGCTTCCTCTCGATTCTCCTTAAACTCCTGAATGAATCTTGGATTTATCCTGCGCGTCCAAACGAGTAAATCCAAGCACCATAGAGGTGAATCTCAGGGAGGTCTTTCAACAATTATCACCGTGTCTTGTACACATACTCTTGGAAATCGGAGCCCTCGGCATTGAGCGTTGGGGCTGTAGCCATTCTCCTCCCGCTATATTGCTGTATATGTCCGTAATCGAGGATACTATTTCATTCGTAAACATGCAGATTGATGTAGAAAAAACACGAATGGTATAAGACTTCGTCTGAGCCCCTCAATGGCAGCTAATGGTGAATGAAGTAACAACAAAGAGGGAGACGAGCAGCGGATACGGTGTAATTAAGCTTCTCTTTCGGCTCAATGAAAGACTTTCCCTCACTCTTTCTGACCTTGTCCACAAGAAAAATTCTCCATCTACCACCCAGTAGAGGTTATACCGACTAGTTTACCTTGGAAAGGCTCATAAATAGCGCGTACACTGAGGTTTTCTTGATGGTCTTGGCTAAAGTGTGCGAAAAGATTGACATGTTATTCTCGGACCGTTCAACTTGGCGCCCAACAACGGGTGCTCCAAGCAATATGGCCGTATTAGTGGCTTTTTCGCTCAATGTGTAGTAACTGAAACATTTCAAAAAGGAGTAACTGTGAGACCGTACAGTGGGCAGTGGGCATTCCCTCGTACTCAAGGTAGAGGGGTTATTTTGGGCGTTGTTGCATTCTCCGCCTGGGCTCGTTGAGGAGTGAGCCCCATCCGCCGTTGGTTTATCATGTATTTTAGGCACTGTGGTACAAGAAACAAGGAAACTTTTTGCCAAACGATGTCAATCTATGATATGTATCAGCTGCTCAGTTGAGGAAGCTCTGCTGTATTTATTTTGCTCGTAAAGCACGGAGGAAAAGCTTCAGAAGTTGGGGCTCCACCCCGGAGGGCAGCCATGATACAGATATCTGGAAGGATTACAGCTTCTCGGGCGCATCTATTGAGACATCATCGTCCCCGTCCTTGTCCCGATGCCCGCTCTACAGATCCTCCAGTTCGGAGGAATTCAAGTCCTGCCGTATTATTGGACATTCGAGAAAAAGACATTGAGGAAACGACATCTAACCAGATGGCCTTCATAACCCATACAGAGTCTCCACGGGAACAAAGATTCTCTCTCCTGACCAAAGACCCGGAGATAAATGGTGAAAAGAAATCAACAAAGTGGCAAACGACCAATGACAGTAAGGCAGATCCAAGTACAGTCCCCTCACCACGTCGATCAGCATTGAGATTGAAGGGTCGCGACAGCGCAGCCTCAGTTGGATTTGACAATTCTACAGCTGAACTAGTTCCAGGCGACGAAGAAGAGGAAGAAATTGACGAGAAGAGACATTGTGGGTATCTTCGGAACTTACCAGCATATCCTACAACTGGGTCGTTCTTCCATAACCTACATCACGTGCTCAACGATACCTCAACCCAGTTGGGGTGGGTGGTCAGTTGCGTTGTCCTCTTTTTCATTCTAGTGTCTATTGTTAATTTAATCGTGAGCTCGTATCCTTCTATAAGACGAAAGAAGGAGGAAGCTAGTGGATTCTTCATAGACGACTATGTGGAGATAGGGTGTTTGTCGGTATTTATCATCGAGTACACTCTACGCCTAGTCACCGCGATGGTTGTAACAGGAACCCATAAATGCAGACGAAGAAGTACGGTCGAGGAATACGATTGCTCCACCAATGAGGAGGGAAGCGGAAGAGTACCACTGCACAAGAGATTTGTCGCTTTCTTGATAGATCCTATGAATCTCATTGATTTGATTGCTATTGTTCCTTCGTTAATTGAACTGTTAATTGGATCGGATGAAACAGGATTCGTAGTCCTGCGGGTTCTACGGTTTGGGAGAATTATTCGTCTAATGCGTCTATCCCGTGGCCTGAGGAGTGTCAAATTGTTAAAGCAAACACTGATGAAGAGTAAAGACGCCCTACTGCTTCTTGGGTTTTATCTCGCATTTGGGTGCTTGCTTTTTGGAACAATAATCTACTTTGCAGAAGTTGGGACATATGATAAAGGTAAGTTTAATGCGACATCGTAGAATAGAAGTAACCGATAATCACTGGAATTGACGCTTCAACAGAAGAAGACGCGTGGACAAGGCCAACAATTGATGGTTCAAGCGAGGAGGTTTCTCCTTTCACTGACATTCCCGTAGCAATTTGGTGGGTTATAACTACTGCTACTACTGTTGGTAAGGGTGTTTTTTGCTACTAGTGTTTGTCGATTGTTGCACGGAACGTACCTGCCTTAATGCACAGGATATGGAGATCTTGTGCCAACCACTCTCCTTGGAAGAATTGTCGGTGCAACATTAATGTTAGTCGGTACGTGTGAGAGGTAATCACAGTTTCCCGCTTACGATAATACCACTCTCCCTGAGTTCCGAAATGCAGGGGTGATCGTTCTTGCTCTTCCTATCAGTATTGTGGGGAATGCATTCAGTGAAGTTTACGAAGACGACGCGAAACGACGGTTCCGTGGGAAGAAAGAGAATAAGACAGAGAATCCCACAGACGAGTATAACGAGTCTGTTGTAGCCATTGCAGAGTTCCGCGAGGATGTCTATGCCCTTAGAGAACAAGTCAATGCAATGGAAGAAATGATGAAGTCGCAGCAATCTATCCTACTGCACTTACGACATCGGCTAGGTCGTTCTTCCACTCGTTGCATTAAGGTATCGGAGGCGAAGGACCATGATTCAAATTAGTTCTTGACCATGGCGCAGTTGAAAAGCTCCTGCCGTTCGGGATCCTTATTGCGGCCAAACGTAGAAGTTCTTGCTTGGTCTACGCATTCCTAGCAGAAAGCCTTGCACCTGTCTCCATCCTTGGAGTTGCAATCCTCTGAGGGTCCCTACAAAGTGGTACAACCGGGCTACCGGGAACATTACCGGTGTTAAGAGACTAGCATTGAACAACATTTGGGATGCATGCAGGGGAGCAGAATTATCAATGCCAGTCACAGTGCAGAAGGTTAACTCCACTAGTTCTGGGGAAGAATCTCCCGCGAGAGTTGATCCAATGTTAGTGCTTGTGACTGTGCGCAAACGTTGAGACTCTGCGGCCTTCCCTGCTTCAGCTGTTCATGTTACTAGCCGCGAACTACGTTGCTGTACGAGGGAAACCTCCAGTTACACCTTTGGCCGACAACTGTTCTAAGATACTGTCGCTATCAAAAGCCGAACTACTGTAAGGTGTAGTGTTTTGGCTTGGGAGACATCTTGACTTCCTCGTTGCCAAACACTTTGGCCTTCGTTAGCGTCCGAACTGCGTTGCTACGCAACGTACTTATGCCGCATCCTGCTTTACTGTTAGCTTTTGGTATGGGTAAGAAAAGTTTATGCGTCCTTGTATCAAAGTTGCATCAGGAATGGCGAACTCAACTGCGTTGACTACTTACCCACTGGTACCTAGCTCTTGGAACAAGCGCAAGGTGTTAAAGGTTGACTCCATCGGAGTCCGAAGATCTTACCCCAAAAGACTCTCGCACTTAATGGTCATACCCGCTGCGTCACTACATGTAATGATGACCACTCAACTGCGTTGGCCTCTCAACAAGCATGAAGATCTCCAGGCTTCAGTACCCTACCCTTAACTAGCCGGACGCAGGGCGTCACGCAGTCTCTAACTCTAACTGATATGGATAATTTTTTGCTTCGAATAAATTCTATGTGCGAGGACTGTATTGCTACAGTAGACACATAACCGTTGACAAGACATCTAACCTGCTGTTCTTGGGACGATTCCAAATGTATTGATGGACGTCCCTGTTTGTGATATCGTCCGTTGGAAAAATGGCCATTCAGGTGCTTAACCATACCTTTGCAACGCAATTGGGCCTTGCATCGTTTTCCGTCTATGAGCTGTACTAGTGTCTCGTACGTAGTCCAATCTGTTTGCGGTCTTCCACAGAGCCTACTGAAGTACAGCTCTCCATGCTGCATTATGCGTGGAACTGATATTCGAAAGCCCCGAATATGTTCATTAAGTGTTTTAAGTTTATCAGGGTACTCTTCTTGTAGCAAGTATACCATTCTTAGAAGTCTTCTTTACAACACCTGACTTGCGCTGTGGGCCGTCCGTGCCACAGCTGGCTCTCTGTCCAGATGCTGGAAAATTGCAGCATAGCAATAGTACAACTTTACAATACGTCTATTATCGTCTTTCCGCAATGAGTTTCTTCCATCCACATGTCCACTGAATAGCCCGAGAGCTCTGTTCATTTTCTGGCATGCTTTGGGAACACCGCACTGCAATTGCGGAAATTTACCTTTCGGCGTCCTAAATACACTGGCTAAAGGACTTATTCTCGGAATCCATTTGCGGAATACATTTTGACATACGTCTTTCCTTTGCACAGCTTGTTGTGGTTAGAGACTAGCGCTTTCATCACAGAATCATTGGGGTCCCCTTGTGGATCGCGTGTCGGTCGCAAAGTATCTTCTGTACAAGAACGCTTCTTTCTCATTGTTGCCATAAGCTGAGGCAATCTTGGCGCTGCGGCCAGATTTATAATTCGTTTTTCTACCCTGTATTCAGAGGTTGTGTGCAAACTGCAACTGACTGAATTATGAGGCAGCGGAGAGTTTTGCTCACACACACATATGTGTGTTTTGCGATTCGGTTCAGGTTGAAGCTACTCCAGCCGCAGGGGCAAACATGCCATACTTCAACTTCAATGTGGTGAGGTGACACAGTCGACTATTGGTCATATAGAGATACAAATTTTGACTGCTTCGATTCTTTCATGAGATGCTCATGAGAGTATTTTCGTGTTCTGTATTGAGTGTGACGGGAATCGGTCTCGTCCCTTTGGAATAGGCTTTGTCAAAGTGCTTCGACGAGCCGCCATGGGAGGCAAAAACAAGGGCAAGAAAGCCAAAACACCCGGAAAAGTGAGCTTTCAGGAGCCGCAACATGATACCGAGGAAGGCGATACAAAGCAAAAGTATGCGAAAACCCCTGCACCGTCGGGTGGGAAGAGTGTAAAGCTAAACAGCACCCAAAAACGTGAGTTCAGTGGCTGACATCCTCCTCTGTAGTGATGCGCCTGTGCATATGGGGGCTCTTTCTGCAGATTCCACTTCCAAGTCCGCCCAGAAGAAGATTCAGCAACGACAGAAAACACCTCATCCGGATGCTGAAGGAGAAGCCCGAAAAAATGGGGGATCGTGGACGCAAGTGGATGACGTAGTAGCTTTCAAGACACCCCAATCGGTTATGAAAGGCGCAGGTTCGAAGAAAGCCAAATCTGCATCAAAGTAAGCTATACTACCAGTCGGAACGTATCATCCCATGTGCTTAACAGAAAGGGTACGATTTTAATCCTGGTTTTTATCGCCAGAACGAGCAATACTGACAGGAGTCGTGACTCTCAAGCTAGCGTGAGTACCGTCAAAGCTAGCTCAAACAACAAGAGCACTAATGGGAAAACGAAAAAGTCACGCTCAAGTACGGGATCCGAAGATCAGCAACGCGTGCAGCAGCAGCTCTTTCAAGGCGAAGAAAGTAACAGTGAAGAAGAGGACGGGCTGCTTCAGCGCTATTCGATTCATGAGGTTAGTCCGATTTGCGATTCCGATAAATGCCAGAGGGGTTGATTACAGTATTCTATACGTTTTCCAGAATACAATGGATATTGGGAAAGATGGTGACGACTCCTCCGACGATGAAGATATATCGCAGCTCTGGCCCACGAGTAAGGATAGCTCTCAAGAAGACACTAGTTCGGAGGAGGAGGAGGAGGAGGAGAGTGAGGAAAGGCATGAGCAGGAAAACCACTCAAAGCAGGATGTTAATGATTCGTGGCCAAAAAATCTCATCAGTACAGAAGCTGAGTCTACCTCAGAGGACGAGGGTGGCGCCGAAGAGGAAGCAGGAGAACACCAGGACGAAGAAGAGGAAAGCGCATCTGACGATGCAGGTGAGCATTCCGGAAGTCTCACGTCCTCGAGACAGCAAAATTTGATTAGTACTGAGGTGGTGGCTTCATCGGAAGAGGACCAAGAAGAAAGTGAAGAATCAGGTAGCAATAGCGATGATTCTGAGAGCAAGATGGTATCGGACCAAGCACCAAGCAAATCAAACGACTCCGTTCATGACGGTGCATCGAACGAAAAACAACTTCTTCCTAGTGATGATGAAGATGAAGGGGAGCCTAGTGGAGAGGCGAAAGAGTTTTGGTCTTCTAGCGAAGATAATGAAGAAACGGATAATGACTCTGAAGAGGAAAGCGGAGATGACGATGTAGAACAACAGTTTCTGCAGCGACCAAAGGAAGCTAAAGGCATCAATTTAGAGAAAGCCGGCCAAGAATTGGATGAAGCCGAAGAATCAATGCAGCAAGAAGCAGATGAAGATATGCAGCTACACATCCAGTCATCAGCACCTGACACAGGTGAAGACACTGCTTTAGAAGGCGAGCACACGGAAGATTTTTTCAGCTCCTTCCATTTGCCTACCCCGGAGGAACTCTTGAAGGAGGAATACTCTCCTCCGGACTTGAACGCGATAAAAGAAAGAATGCAAATCGTGACTGCTATTTTGGCAGATTTTAATCAACGCAGGGACCCTAATCGAGCTCGGGCTGAATACATGGAGGTGCTTGCACACGACCTGAAAAACTTTTACGGATATGCTCCGGACCTCATTGATCTATTCTTGCGCCTCTTCTCTCCAGCAGAAACCATTCATTTCCTTGAGGCAAACGAACAACCACGACCCACAGTGATAAGAGTGAATACGCTTAAGACTCGGCGCCGGGAATTAGCTCAAGCCCTAATCAATCGCGGGGTGAATGTTGACCCATTGGCTCCTTGGAGCAAAGTGGGTTTAAAAGTTTATGAATCGGCTGTTCCTATTGGTGCTACTCCTGAATACTTGAGCGGGCACTACATGTTGCAATCGGCATCGTCGTTTTGGCCATGCATTGCCTTAGGGGTGAAGCCAGGAGAACGCATACTTGACATGGCTGCTGCACCAGGGGGCAAGACGACGTACATCGGGCAGTTGATGAAGAACAAGGGTTTGCTTGTAGCGAATGACTCGAAGAGAGAGAGGACACATGCTCTCGTGGCGAATCTCCATCGTATGGGAATGACAAACTCGATAGTCTGCAATTACGATGGTACTCAGCTTCCAAATGTTATGACTGGTTTTGACCGGGTCCTATTGGATGCTCCGTGTACTGGGCTGGGGGTCATTAGCCGAGATCCGAGTATCAAGAGTCAGAAGACGTATCCTGACGTTTTGAGAATGGCTCATTTGCAAAAGAAGCTACTGTTGGCTGCGATTGATTGCGCTGATGCCGATAGTAAGACCGGTGGGGTGGTAGTATATAGCACGTGCAGTGTTAGTGCTGAGGAAAACGAAGCTGTTGTAGACTACGCCTTGCGCAAACGCTATGTGAAATTGCTCCCGTTGACTCCTCATGCCGCTATTAACAAAAAGGACAAGCAACCTAACAACAACAACAACGATGATAAGGAAAAAGATAAGCAGGAAACAGAGGATCTCGATGTAGGACTAGCAGGGTTGACCAGACATCAACATCGGCGTTTTCATCCTTCACTAACCCTGTCGAGAAGGTTCTACCCGCATGTGCACAATATGGATGGGTTTTTTGTAGCGAAACTAAAGAAGTTCGCCAACTTCGTCCGCACGAATGAAAATGGGCGGTCCGACTCGGATGGAGAAGAAGACAATGACCAGGAGCTCAATCAAGACCACGAAGATTCCTTGAGACAGGAAAGCAATCTTGAAGAAAGCGAGGGCGGGATGCAAGGGAAGAAGAAACGAAAGAGTGACACCCAGTCTAAGCAAAAGTCAGGTAATAAGCAACCACAGGGAAAGAGCAAAGAGAAAAGAACGGATAGGAAGCGAAATAAGAGACACGCTGAAAATGTGGCTCAATCCGAAGGTGCATCTAAACAACAAAAGACTAAGAAGTCGAAGAAGCTGCCTTCCGAAATGAGTGCTGCAGCAGACACTGATCGAATGGGAAATATAGCCGAGGAAGCTGTTTCCACATTGACGAAGAAGAAAGAGGAGGCAGAAAGGAAGCAACAACAGCATAAGTCGGGCCAACACCTGCTCGACAAATTTGGTCGGGGAACGGTTACCTCATCTGCCGCTCCCAAGAAGGGAAAAAAAGGAAAACACGCAAAGATGTCTTCGTAATTAAGTATTGAGGGAAGTATCGGAGATTGTCCATCACAGCTCATAGCTTACAAACGACTGAATCAACAAAGCTTTGTGTCTATACTGTATTAACATGTAAACGAGCCCGTACGATGAGCAGAAGAATGTGGACCAGTGTCTCGACGTTCTCTCCGAGCTAGACATGCCGCTTCGCGGATCCACCTATCTTTGTATCGCGTGACTAATTGATCCAAAAGAATGCATGGTACTCCCGCACGGAACAGATTGGTCGGGCCTTCATTCGTGACATCCGACCAGTCCGCTGGAAGGAAAGCTACTAACGGAAAAACAATTATGCATACTATTCCTCTGATTAACCAAGCTGCGTGTTGTTAACGACCGGTTTCAATTTCGGATAAACCAAACTGATTGTGGTTTAGACTCACCTAGTTGGTCTTCGTGCTTGCGATAGGCCCACAAAGCATCCTCGGCTGCATTCAGTCCACCAGTTTGCAACTTTTCCGCCCAATCATCCCTCTGAAGGGTCCCGACGGGTTATCGCGTGTTAAGCGAAACAAGTAACTACTTCTTGTAAAATGTAGCACTTACTAGGTTTTTGGAAAAGATAGATCCCCACGAAGGAACCCAAACGAAGACATAGTGCAGCCAAATTATTGTAATTATGCCCACAACGCAGCGACTTATCTCCTGTGGTAGAGCGATGCCGAAGAAAGTTGCAAAGCGGATGACTATAAGAGGCGCTATCACTGCACAAACGTAAATATATTAACTGTGAGAAGGAGTTAACAGCGGGGTTCTTCGTCAACTTCAACTCTGTACCTCGCAAAATGCGGTCTGCCCACTGGATTTTCTTCACAAGTTGGCTTATCGTTGGGTTTATCTCAGGAGCTTGCATTTTTGAAAACAAAGGAGGGATGCTGAAGTTTCTTCTTCTTTCCAAACTACTACTTTATTGTTGTGTAGTGGGGGCCGAAGCAACAATCCCTTTCTTTTACTCCCACTGACTTGATGTAGTGACTCCTAGTTGCGACCACATACGGGAAATCCTAGGCAATCGCCCGGCAGCCTCCGAGCGATTCATTGTTCAGGAAATCAATACAGAGTTTCCAGAGAAAATTCCAATGTTTGTCTCCAAAAAAATTGGTCGAATGTTGCAGCCTATTCAAGCAGCCATTATGGCAACACTGTATCTTCTGAGACCGCGGGTCGCCCGCGTGGATCTATCATACTGTCAAGTATGTCAACTATGTGTAGCACGTTTACACACTTACCACCTTTTGTTTTACGTACAGTACCTCAAGCGAACAAGGCTGTCTTCATTTACTACAAGGTTGTACAGTGATGGGAATGTGATAGAACATGCCGTGCTGCGTTCGGGTCCGCTCTTGTTGAGTTACATACAAGCCACGAGTCCGTCACTACCAGAAACAGAATCTGTCACATTTGTGTGTGTGTTCCAGGTTAACAGAAACTACCGTACATGTATTGCAACAAATGTACGCTGAAACTCGTCAAGTAAGCGCTGGCACAACGTGCCGGCGGAATGCTGAACGCTGCCGGAATGGACAGTCCGGTATGTTGCGCTATCCGTAGCGCCTGGGATAGCAAACAAAGTGTATTTTTGTGAATTGAGACGGAAACGCGTGCAATCGCCATCGATTCGGGAGAGAAAAGCAGTGGAATAAACGAAGTACTTCGGAAATGTCGCATGCCACTGAAATGACTAAAGTTGTACAATTCATGCAATTTTATTGTATCATTGGCTCGTGTACTACGCCTTACTTCATCCTTAATTGGTATTCCCCATTTCGCGTGATGTACCTCACCCACGGTAGCGCCTCATAACCACTTTTTTCAATGACTTTGAGATACCTGACTTGAATCCCTGAAGTAGTAAAGTAGGGGATCTCAAACTTTATCCTTATTGGCTTTTTCCAATCTTCGTTCTGGTTACTGCCACTCGTGCTTATGGTCGGCAGTCCAAAGCTAGCTCTCATGAGCAATTCTCTGTCGCCTGGAAACTGTTTTATGACCCACTTAATGCAATTTATGTCTGGCAAGTACAACACAGAGCCAGAGGAAGTCTTGAAAGCCGGTGAGTCAACATCTGGGGGTACAGGAATAAATATTTCTACATCGGTCGCTTGGCTGCGCGCTTTGAATTGGCTCTTTGCTTTGACACTGAACAAAAGGCGATTTCTGTGTTTTTCACAGGACGACTCCACCCAAATCAACGGCTTCACGTGTGTGTTCAGCCGGTAAGACACTGCGCCAATTTCCCAAAATGTAAAAACTCCCATTATATCAAGAATTACTTCACGGAATACATACTTAATTCGAACTCTCCATCAGGGGGGATGAATCCAATGGTTCTATCTTGTTCAAACCGGTTTAAACGTACACACTGGTGAAATTTTATGTCTTCTAACTCGATAGCTTTTCCCCGTATACGCTTTCCGGTTGCCTCAAGCATTAGTTTATCATTCAGCCCCAGTTTTAGCTCCGGCATTCCACTAAGATAGGCACGCATTTGTACTGACCCTCTTATCTCACTGTGTAGCACGGCACCGCTATGGCTGGCAAGCAGGTCTACCTTCTCTATTACGTCTAAGAACACCTCATTCTTCTTATATTTTATTCCCTCAGATCTCCAAGAGACAGCATTAGTCACAGCTTGAGGAGCTGTGGATGGTTGTTTCTTTTTCTTCTGCAGCAGATGTGTTGACTGCATGATGTATTCTTTGAGTACCTTCGTTTCCGACACCTGAGGATACCCAAAATCCATAACCTCATCCAGTAGTTCGTACACGAGGACGAAGTTATCTCTCAAAGGCTCTTCCTCTAATTCCCCAAAATATTCACACATAATTTGCACAATTTGGGACAGGAAGGATAGTATTAAAGCCACGTTGGAGTTGCGCTTTGTGAGTGCCAGTAGGTACACATTTCGATGCTGCAGCAAGAGCACACACCGCCATCACAGTGAACGCACTGGTCAACCAGAACACTAAGAGAACGGCCAGCTACATCTATTCCTTACCTGAAGATAGACATAAGTGATGCCTTCTTCCGTGTATACAGGCGATAAATCAGCTGGATCGCTCTCTTGGAGTTTAATGGAGAACCTGCGCACTCGCCCTTGCCCTGATGAGACACCGATGACAAAGAGAGCTCTACTGTAAAATAACGTACTTGTCTGCTGCCGCTCGCGGTATATCGCCGCGGTAATTCCTATGTAGGAGGATTTTCCCCTTAACATCCATGAAGTAGATTGCGGAGGCCACCATTCTTCCCTGTTTGTTATGTGGTCTCTACAGCCAAAAAACGCGCCGAACAGAGAGCATTACGGGTAATATTGTTGCTCTCAATGAAAATACTCGACAGTTTTTTAGCACTATACAGCGCACAACACCTCCGTTTCGGCTACTGCATCGGACTCCAAGACTCTCTGCACAGACATGAAAACACCGCGAAAAGATTGTTGCTTTGCTTCGTTGTAACGCAAATTGCCAAGAGTGGCCATTCCTGTTGCAACTTACTGTGCATGCATAGCACTAGTCTTGCATACACAACAACAAATTTATGAATATTGCCTCCTCCAGGACAACAAAGTGCCCTAAAGGAAGCGCTGGAAAAAAAAATTGGTTGCCGTCAGCGGCAGGATTCGAACCTGCGCGGGCAAAGCCCAACAACTTAGCAGGCTGTCCCCTTAACCACTCGGGCACGCTGACATCGTTAGGGGCAAAGAGGCAATGTTTACTATTTATATTAGGAAAGGTGGTGAAGAACGGCATGATTTGTGGTTAGTGATTTGCTACTTTGTATGGATAGGAATATTACAAAAGTAGGTGCAATGACGCGGGTAGTGTTAATATTTATCCCATTATCTATCACTGGGAGGGCTTCCAAGCGCTGCGAAAGTGACTACTTTTCGCTGCGCTTCTTCCTGGACTGGTTTCTCAGCAGGATTATCGCGACACGGACAAATATGGCGACCAAATCTGCATTCGAAAGCATTCTCATCCGTGAAAGAGACCATATTTCCAATAATTTTGAGGCGAGACAGCAACATACCAATGAATAGCTCCGTTGCATGCCACACAATGTCATAGTCTCCGATAGCACATTTCTCGATAATTACTTGTGTGTCGAAAATTACATACAGCGAGAACATCACCAGGCCGGCATACTGCACGAGTCCAAGACGGTGTTAAGGATTCGAATTTCGATGCCATTGAAGTTGTTTTTCTCTCTACTTACCAGCTGGAAGCTGAAGAGAGCGGAGCTATGCATGAACATGTTGAACAGACTTGATACGAAGAGCACGGTGCATAAAGATGAGAGAATTCCTCCAAGGAAAATCATAGAGCGTCTTTCAGCTGCACACACGTGTCAAGCAGAACTTCACGAAGGGCATTGTGAACAAAATGTATTGTGTCGATCACTTACCGAAAATGGCCGCTAGTGAGAAGGAGAGGAAAATACCGGCAGTAGCCAAGAGAGTCATGAGTATCAAGCTGGGGTCGACAGCAATCATTTGTGCAATCAGAGGACCAATACTGGCTCCTTTAAGGAAGCACATTCCAGCAAAAACGAGTCCACGAGTATTTACATCCTTGCTTTGTGGGTCCTGCGGAGCATGAACAACACGATGCTGAAACATATGTCCCATTCGTCTGGAGAGCATGATAACATACCTTCGAAGCCCCCAAGTAGAAGATCATTCCCAACGTGGCGAACATCGTCAGAAGCCCTCCCACGTTGTAAAGAAGGTGGAAGTATGAGCCCACGGCCGCGAACAGTAGTCCTGTTGTGAGCAAAGAGTAGACATACTTCAAGTGGTTCTTCTGCTTGTCATCCAATGGCGCCGTGCTGAACAGCTTATCGAAGCTGTTGATTCGTGCAAGGGGATTTCCAATATTGCTGAAAAAATCCCCTCCACTGCGGGGAACTCCAGATGGGGTTGCTGTACGTCCAGAGGACATCATAATTGCCAGCTCTTTCTTCGGTTAGACCGCTCTAGTATGCCTTCTGAAAAACGGAATATAAGCTCAGTGTTACAGAGAGCAAAACGAAATGAGTCTATACCTGTACGAAACGTTTAGTTGCGTTTTTGCGTCGATTTTATTAACATATGCAACGTCGAACAAACCACGTGTTTCCTTTCTTCTATGGTTCGAAGCAAAAGATCTTCCGTCTCATGTTTGATTGTCGTCTTCAAGTTGAAGTTTTAAGCCGCCTGCCCTTCGCGACGAAGACACACATTTGGATCACCGGGATTGAGCGTAAACATGATACAGAAATCATTCTTATTTCGGAAAGCGGATTCACTGTTCTATCTAACCGTCACCTACTTGCCTAAAGAGGACCACTTTTGTGGAGTGGGCAATTACAACTTTCTAGTTCCCAACCTCAGGTGTGAAATTCCACTGCGATGCATCTACTTTACAGACTTCACTGAGTGTTGAATCCATTCCAAAACTTGCGGGGACGGAGAAAGCAATACCAGTTCGTCGATGTCTTTGAGAATCGCTTCGATAGAGGGAGTTTTGGCAAAAGCTCTTCTCGTAAATCGTGGAGCCTACAAAGAAATTGTAGGCGTGGCTTCCCTGGGATAAACTGGTCATTTCATGATGTACGTATAATGATACTAGTATCAGCTTTGTCACCACATGAGGCGAGAAGTAGTTTCGTTTCCCTGTCTGGGCAACTCCCATTCGGTAAAGAGACAAATCGTCGCAATATTGACGAAAATAGAGGCCACAATGAACAATTGATATCCTTTTGGGCTCTGCAACAACAGATAGAACCATGTTTCCAAGACGTATTGATGGGTGTAATAGGACACGCACCATGTCCAAGAAAACTAAAGCAAATACAGCAGGGACTATAAGGTAGCGAAAGCTGCAAAAAACAGCGACCGACCTAAATAATCTCATCCCGGGAATCCAACACACTCCACATACTCAAATAATGGTACTGGAACTAGTGAAGCCATTGTAGTGAGGGCCCAAACCCAACCGACCAGGCGATCTGAACAGAGCACAATTCGTTAATCCCGGTCGAACTAGTTGGACATTATCCTTACTTACCTTCGAAAAGTTCCAACACTAAGACCAGAAAGACAGAGGCGAGGGGAGTTATTCCTAACAGAATCCATGGCCTCTGCAAAACGAACTTCCTGAAAAAGTAGAAGGATATATGCCTGTTATCCGCGAGTAAGAACGGATGAATGATCTTCCAAGAGTGAACACCTGTTCCCATCACCAAGGTGAATCCTACCGCGATTAAAGCAATGCCTCTATTATTCAGTCTACGGTGAATATACCTCCAAGCCTCCTTCTCTGATAGAGCAAATGAAATACTTATAGGGCCACAAACAAACAGGGACACGTAAAATATCTGAGCCAAGTGAAATGCCGGCTTATGGTGTAACTGGTCGCCAATAGCCACTCCTCCATTAAGGCACAAGAAAATGAAAAAGCCAATGCCAACGAACAAATACGGAATATTTTTTAAAACCAAACGTAAGAGATCCTTCCTATTCCATGAGCTTCTGTCAAAGATACGTCGTAACTCGCCGAGAGAATATTGAGCTGCAATCATCGCCACCCAAATCACGTTGGTCTGACGTACGAATACGGCGAAGGCACCCACTATAGCGGACAGAATTGAGTACATCAACGGCTTCCCGCGTTTGGTCTCTGAACTGCATGATGCTAGGTACCTCGTAAGTAGCAAGGCCGCAATGCCAGTTGTATCCGTATAAAATAGTTGGGAGTAAAAGAAAAGCCATGGTAGGCAAACGACAGCTAAGCTTTTCCAAACCGCGTTTCTCGTTTCAGTGGCGTATGTCACGATACCACAAATGACGAGAACCGCTTGGTTGTATGCTCTCAAGCTTGCCAAGTTACACCATTGTGGAGTGGCCTGCGTTGCATCACTCGCGTTCCCTCCGAACGGACTCACCAATGCTGCGAGCGAAAGGAAGGCTGACCAATAGGCTCCAGGGAGGGTTGTTATTTTCGGATCCCAGTAACCTGATCATAGCATCCTACCGAAGGTTTAAGAACAGCTCCTAAATTCCAGTCAATATCTCAAGACTTACTGAAGTTGCCCCTGCAATATCGCTGCGTCTGATTCACATGAAAAATTTCATCCTGCATGCAGTAATACGACAGACTCACTCATGAGATAACATCGCCCAGTTTCATCTCTAGTACATCGCATCATCCATTCTGTACGTACCATGTAAGGTTCAGGGACTTTGTAGTTGACTCTGGCGGCGACCAGCGCTTCCACCACCATTAGGATGGTACAGGCAGCCACGAAGGAGCCTGAGGTAGTAGATCCCATTGTGTATACAAATCTCCTCCGTCCGCCGTTTCGAAAATCAATTCATGAAACACTTGTGATAGTCACTGATAGACTACCCATGTTTAACTTCAACTTCGACATACTTCAAGGCTCTATAAGTGTCATTTTCAACGACTTCTCGTGAGTTTTGTATAGGTTTGGGTTGACCAGTGATTAGCTTATTTTGTTTTTTTGTTTGTCAATTTGGCACTGGATCCCGCAGTAATCACGAGGCGAGTAAAACACGGCACGGCGGAATCTTAGCCGTTAGTACGGGATTCATCGATCGTCTTCCAAGCAGAGATACAGCCTGTGCGCACCGCACAGCACATAAGCGTCCAGGTGATCCACGTGAACACATTCTGTAGCCTTTTGTGCAAGTTTCCCTGTGTTGGTCGACTAAAACAAAAATGGCAGCACGGGTTGTACGGAATTGTTTTGATCGCTTCCAGCGAGCACGAATGGATTTTGTCTCCGAAGTGGCAGATCTAGCCCAGAAACCTCATTACCTGGAGTGTTTACTGGATGAAGGGGCTGTTGTATCCTTGAAAAAACTTTTACATGATAAGGTGAGCCTGTCCATTGACAATAACTGACTCGAATTAAGATAGGGAACCGTGTTTTTGTCCTACTCTTGCTGGCGACAGCTCCCAACGGTGCAGCAAACAGCAGCGATAGCGTTGGGTCGATTAGCAGGTTACAGTACCGAGTTAGCTGAAGAGCTGGTGACTTCCGATGTACTCTTTGAGCTAGCAGAAAGTATGGGAGGGGGATCCAGCCACTATCAGAAGGCTGGCGCTTACGTTATCCGATGCGTAGCGAAACATAACGAGGAACTGGCTCAGTGTTGCGTAGAGGCAGGTGTGGGAAATGTACTTGCAAGGTGTTTAGAGGAGAATGACCCAGGCGTTCGCGAATACGCTTCGAATGCTGTTGCAACTATTTCGAGCCATTCTGCTGATCTGGCCCAAGCAATAGTAGACTGTGGGATCGTCCCTGCGCTGGTCAGTTGTGCCAAGGAGCCAGACAACGTGTTGAAACGCGCTTGTATTGCTGCCCTTGCCGAGATCGCTAAGCATACGCCGGAGTTGGCGGATACTGTTGCGGACAGTGGAGTACTAGTATCTGTGGCGAAGAATTTGAAGAATAACGATGCGAAAGTTCGACGCCAGACATGCAGCTGCATTGCCCAGGTTTCTAAGCATAACTTACAGCTTGCAGAGTTGTGCGTTGAGAGTGGCGTCTTTCCAGAGTAGGTACAGCCATGCTGTGGTACAGAATTGAATGATGCTTGACTCTATACTTGCCATTACAGATTGCTTTCAACGCTACAAGATAGTGATATGTACGTGAGAAAGAACGGAGCTGCGGCTGTGAGGGAAATAGTTAAACAGTCTGAAGAGCTAGCTTCTCTGGTGGTGGAAGCATCCGGCCTAGGGTTTCTTGTCGACTACATGGGAGACTGCCACGGCAATGCTCGGTTGCCAGCAATAATGGCCTTAGGTATGGTTTCCTGCTCAGGACAAGTGTCGTAGGCGAGTGCCGACATTTGCACTTATTCTCATCTGTTTGCAGGATTCATCGGTTCATTCTCGGAAACGCTTTCTATGTCAGTGTTGCGAGCCAATGGAGCGAGCGTCCTAAAGGAAGCGCTAGTAAATGAGCCCGAAGATCACATTAAGGTATGTGCTGTGGAAACTTTATTGAACAGCTCATGAGACAACTATTAGCAATGGAAGACCTACAGGCGGCGTGTGTCTGGGCTTTGGGGCAGTGTGGCAAACATGGAACTGATCACGCTCAGATTCTTGCTGAAGCAGACACGTTACGGCATATTTTGGCTTGTATGCTACACGAAGACTCTTCGGAGGACCTTAGACTCAAGTCAAAGCGGGCGCTTAAAGCAATCTTATCATACTGCCGCCACCTACCAGCATTGCAGCCTCTCCTGAGCGTTTCACCAGCACCCGTCCAAAAGGCTATTCTGTCGAGGTTTGCAGAAATTCTCCCCGATGACCAGACCCAACGACGGGAACTTGTTGCAAGCGGAGGACTTAAGACTATTCAAAGTCTGGATCGTTCGGATCCCGAGATCGGCGAGCTTGTTGAAAGAGTCAATGTGAATTTCCCGCGGGAAGTTGTTGAATATTGCTCTCCAGATTTTGAACGCACTCTAATGAAGAAAGTGGAAGAAGGCTCATCGCAAGGCGAAACTGAAGGTGCACCAGAAGAAGAGCAGAGCCCCCTCGCTACTCAGGATTCCCACTAGTTCCTTGAGTTCAGCATGCTCATCCCGAGGTTTTGTACTCCAGCAGTTGTGACTGATATATGGAGAGAGGATTAAATAGACCTGAGGGGCAGCACAAGTCCATCACAGATACGCTTAGAGGAATGGCCTATATACCACTATGGACCACCGTCTTTCAATGCTCTGAAATTGGGCGGGGGATGCAACTTTCCGGTGGGAGGGGAACTCATTCAGTGAAACATGAAATTGTTTTATGTTGATTCCTGTGATGGTGGATTAGCACATTGGCAATTCAAACTTGTCCAAACCTCATAATTGTGCTACAATGGCGCATGGACTCATAGATAAAAGTGGAGAAGCACGCGAAGAATTCCACATTCACTGAGTTAAGCCGTGCAACTTATGCGCCCATCGTTCGTCTCTTTATATATTGTGTGCGAAATAAATAGAAACAATTCACGTATAGTCTATGCATGAGTGGTATAGGAACCTAATGAGGGTGTTCTCTCACACACGTCTACGGTAAGCAACATGTAGGGAATAATGACGGGGCAGTCTGAGGTAGAAGTTTGACATACTAACTGTTGTTGATTCTTTCCGCTGACGCTAAATATCAGTCAGTTCTTAAGTCGAAAGTTTCCATAGTTGTGCCATGAGGACGGATAACATAAATTTCGACAGAGTCACCAACAAACATGTTTCTATCTGTGGCACCGATGTAAGCTTCTTTGAGTATATTCACCGCATCTGTCACCTCATACTTCGGCTTCTCATCGGTGCGATTCTTGTACGACAACTGCAGGCATCCACGGGGAACGAAGTTACTCAGCAAGAGCGAGTGCATGTCCCCAGTCGCATGAAGTCGCTTACCAAACTATCAAGAAGTGGCATCATGTGCTGTGTGCCTGCTCCTTGGACGGTGCACTCAACGCGCTCAAAACTACCTACTGCATCGTACGTGTACACAGCTCCCTTGCCATTCTCATCAATACCTGCTTGTAAAACAGCAAAGCGCTTATATCTCTGTAAAACGACTTAGTAATGGAATTAAGATCTTACCTCCTATCACATTGAAAGTATAGTATGGAAACAAACGCCTCATGTACAGAGTGTTCGACAACAATTGGGCAAAGGCAGGCGTAGAGATTTCCTTCTCGTGATTGTCCTTGTATCTGTAATTCCAATACGCGTCTACTATCATGATTTCGATCATTAACGGGAAAACAACCGTAAACGTACATCAGCGATCTCATCTTCATTTGCTTATGAAGGGTAGCCAAGTCAGTCCAACAGCCACCAGTGGCGATGATGCAGGTATCCGTGCTGCGGGTGAAACAGAGTGACAGGTACGTCATGAGCACCTAGAGAACTATGCTATCAACAGGTCACACTTACATTTTCGTCGCTTTGGAAACTTTTCTCGATAAAATGGAGTATCCTCTTGAAAGACGGGTATCAGCAGCAATTACTACCCAGTCGTCACCCGAGATAGCCGCGGCGGTTCTGCAAGGCGCATAAACGAATCCAAAATATTCAAAAAAAAAAAAAACCGTTTTTGATACCTGCCTACGAATTGTACTTACCCTCCGTTGAAATCATATGGGAAGAAACTTGGGTGTTTCGTTTCTCTGTAGAGTAATGCGAAAGCGTATCGCAACCAGGGGCGGGAGTTGGTTTGGATCCAAACACTTACTGGCCCTCCGTCGGGACATCCTCATGGCTAAGCGGGAGGTGCTTCGTCCCCTCCGTAGACCAAATAGCGGGACAGCTGCAAGAGAAAAGCAATAATATCGAAAGATCAAAGATACAGTCAAATTACTTCCACATAATCCAATGCTTTTTGTTCCCCTACAGCTCCCCTCCTTAAACAGCATCCTCCTGTTTCTTCCATTCCTTGGCAAAAGAAGCAACAGCCTCCATACAGTCAACAGTGAGCAGAAAGAAAAGGTATCGATATGCATATGTGCTCGGCCAAACACTAACTAATTAAGGTGAAAGAGCACTACTTACGCTTCTTGAGGTACCTGCTGAGGCATGGATTCCGAATGAAAATCCATTGCGATTCGCTGCCTTTAAATTAATCAATGACGAATCCTCTCGTAAACAACGATGTAGAATATGAGTATCTGAATTCGGCCAACGACCCGAGGAAGTTTATAGAGTGTCCCACATGACATCTTGAGGAGGTAGTCAGCACCGAAATCCGGACCGAATGACCCGGAATACCCGAAAATTTAGAGGAGAAGCAATTCACTACATAAACCACTGTTACGTACTTTGGGAGTCTGTGATACTGTGTTGTCGAAAAACCCACCTTTCTTGGCTCTTTTGCTCCCGCGGGAATTCGGGGTGTCGGAATCCTTAGCTGCATCAAACTGTGTGGCAGTAGCCGGAATGGAGCTGGGTATGACGTCGTTTCCAGGAGTGCCCCTTAACCCATTTCTGCATGGACTCCGTAAGAGAAGGTTCAGTGGACTCTGAATGAGCTTGTTTCAGTCTCTTCAGGCTATGTCATTCCTTACGCAAGTGTGGAGACGGGCCCATGTAGTAGCTTCACAGCAAAGGGCTTGGAAAAATGGACTTCGACTTGCCGCCACCACTGCAAAGTCGCGCCAGCACAACTCTCGGAAAGATGAAACGACTCGTCAAAGGAGGGAAAATCGTACTCGCGACAGTGACTTAGATAATGGGCGCCAATACCCACGCAGTCGCTCTCACCATTTGATGCCCGTGGTTTTGAGAGCAGCCGCCGGATCCTTCAACGGAGCTATGCACATATTGAGAGAAAGCGGGCGAGCATTGAACGCAAAGTCGATTCTGCTTTTACTTGAGTACATCACTTTGTCTGACAGGGAGAAACATTGGCAAACTTTAGACGCAGTGGATGAGAAAGCTTTGCTGTGGCTAGTCGAACGTCTACGAGGGGTATACCGAGTGTGGACAACGGGTAGACTTTCAACTGACTTTGATGAGGGAGAACAAATGCTTCTCACGCTAGATGATCACGCAAAATGTGTTAGAGTAACGAACGACGCCCAGCGTTTCGCCAAACGGGTAGGACTCTCACGAATCTCCGATGCAATTAGGGAGCTACATGGAGAAATTGACATTACGATAGCCGCTGCTATTGGACCGATGGATGGCATTCCCCATCCATTGATTTTAAATTTACTTAAGGAACTACAGAACTCAAATAGAGGCTGTCCGAAGTCACTCAACGCTCTTGTCACCCGAGTGGCCGCAGGTGGTGCGGAGAAGAATGCAGTGCCCGATTCCCGAGTGCTCCGGCGTTTGGAACGAATGGCTTACGATCCCGACTTCGTGAACCCCAGCGATTTGGCAACGAATGCCAAGTCTGTCTCAGAACGACTACTCGGGTCAGGGTCTTGGTCAGTGAACCATTACGTCACGCTATTGAACTTGACTGAATCAGCGGATGCTGAGAGGCTGGAAGAAGTGAGTAGACTAGCTCTTCGATGTTTCCTGCAAACGAGTGGACTGAACACTGGTGAAAATGATGGAAGTGCTACTCGACGATCACGTCAATTGCAACAGATCTCGATTGAAAGCCTGGTGGCAAGCTCCAAGGTTATCACATCCTGTCTTTCCCCCGAGGAAAGCAAGAGGGTGTTGGACGTAATAACCCACTGTGTAACAGCCCGAATGCAAACAATACGGGAGGGAGAGCAGGATGCACAAAACACTTCTGACCTGCATACCACGTTTGGCGAATTCTTGAGCGCGAAGGACATATTCGACTGCGTAATGTGTTTCTGTGAAAGGAACCAGCGCTCACCTAAATTGTTTAACTTAGTATATCAGGGACACAAGGATATTACTCATTTACAGCTAAGAAACTACTCAACATCGCAACTCGTGGAAATAGTCAACTGCTTTACTAGAATGAATCATCAGCACAAAAAACTTCTCAGAGATGTCGACGTGCAGTTAAGTGGACGCCTTTCCATTCCCTTTGAGAGCAGCCGCGAAAGTCTCGCGAGTGAAGATTTCGTAAACTTAATACGAAACTACTGCATTCAACGCGTCTTTCCCCAATCAATGATCAAAGAGTTATTCCAAGCCATCGCAAACCACTCCGGGGGGCCATTTACGCTACTGTCCAGAACGTTTGACGACGACGACATTGTAAAACTACATTCACTACTGCGCCGCTTTGACCGTCCTCCCTCAACGTTTGTCAATCTCTTGGAGCGATATATGAAAAGGAAAGGCATTCCAATGGACAGAGATAATACAGCTTCTGACAACTTGTTAAACAGCCTGCAGGTTCTAGATAGCCACCGCTCCCAGGCCTAGTCGACCAACTTCATAACCACCCAACCCAGGGGGACTTACACGGGGAAGCATGTATTTGTAGGAATCGTCGAGTGTGGAGTCATAATGTTGGTCAGGGTAATTAATTGGGAAGGTAACGTGCCCGACGGCCCTCGTGGATAGTCATGTCGAGACTCGTGAAAATGCTATTTTGGAAGAACTCGGTTGCATGAAGTTGCTGAATGTGGTCAGTCACTATGAGTGATGCTGTCTGCGGGGGCAGCACTAATGTGATACGTGATTTGACATGTTTATACGTGAACCACAACAACCGTGGTACATGTTGTATGATAAGAGACATCGGCCAGAAGTGAATGAAATAGAAACCAAATATAAATATAACTAAAACAGCATAATTCTGCATGCATTCGATTATCATACAGAACTACGATCCTTCATTCATTCATTCATTCATTGCTGCGCTGCCTTCTTTGAAGTCTCGTAGTGCCAGTTCGAACGCGGAAAAGAGGGGGGGTGAACACTTGCTGCCATGATAGTATACCTCCCCATTCATATATTGTTGTTTGGTCCCTTTTCCCGAAGGGGGAAAAGATGAATATATATACATATATATATAGAAACCTCAAAGTCTTGTCGATTTGAGAACGTAAAGCAGCACTCGATCGAGAGGGGGGCGCCGTAAGAATGAGTTCCTCCTCGACTGCACGCTCCGAATCTGGAGTTTCCTCGTCGAATATGACGAGTTCCAGCCCGGGTGTTGCCTTGTACAGTCAACAGCAGATTCCAGTGACCACTGGTGGGGTCAGCAATACTTCTGTATCCCTACGAGATGGCCAGCATATTCCTCTAAGCAAAAGCTATCCCCACTTCCCTCAACAAGGAGGGCCCAATTATGACCTACATCAGGACAAAGACCGGCCCCTTCAACCCCGGCAACAAGGCCATTATTTGAGGGGAAGGGACACACAGTTCCAACAGAATCGGACAGGGACAAATGGAACAGCCACCGCCTCCTCTTCTACCAACCCGGGAACGGGCGCGGGCACCAATGACAGCACTTCCCACCAGCAAACAGCACACGGAGGTGCGGGACTGCAACGAGGTGCCGTCAACATGCACCCGCAAAATTTACAGGAAGCACAGTCCACTATAGTCTCGTTGAAACAGCAGTTGGAGCAAGCGCAGGCTCGCATTTCTGTGCTCGAACACGAAGTAGCCGAAGAGAGGGAGGCGCGACAAAAAGTAGAACGAGTAAGTCAACTTGAATTGCAGGGCTTGCGTTTGTTTATGCATTTGTCTGTCTGTCTGTCTGTCTCTCTCTCTCTCTGTATGTGTGTGTGTGTGTGTGTGTGCGATCATGCACTGTTGTTCGTAATTGTACAGGGTTCTCCTGTTGATTCTGGTCGGAAGGGTAAACTCGAGCCTTGGGAGCGTGAAAAAGTAGAAGAATTTGTGAAAGCGGTATGTATACAGTGTGGCTACTCGATAATTTAAAGAGTTAGAAGACTTATTGCGCGCGGAACAGGTTCAAGAGGGAAGAGTAAAAGTCGCTAAAGGAGAATTGGCACGAGAGCTTAGGGACTACGTGAACGGGGAGAGAAGTCAGGTACGAAGAATGCTCGCAATTTTCATGCGATCGAACGGCTAATTATTAGTGAATTCCCGTTCCTCTACCTTATGCAGGAATTTTACGAGAAGCTAGTAAGCAGAAGGGGCCTTAACAAGCAAATGAATCACTTGCTACTTCCCAGGAAAAGAAGGCCTGGTTCGGGCAATGCCGACTCACTATCGGTCGCCACGGCAGATTCGACAAATCTGACTCCGACGAAGAGTCAACCCAGGAGTGCTCGTCTGAGGAAGCAGAAAAAACCTTCAGATGGAGAAAACGGTGGTGCGGATGTAGCACCGACGGATACAATTCACCCAAGTTACTCTGAAACAAGCTTATCAGATGGCAGAGCCAATAGGGAGACACCGATGATAGAATCGTTCACAGGCTTGAATCCCCCTGCTAACCATCCGAATAGTGACGTAGGACTACAGCCTGCTCCGATGCCAGTGCAACCATACTCTCACCAGCAGGCGGTGTATCATAGCAATCCCTCGATGCTGTTTCAGTATCACCAGGCTGGATATAATGCAGCCGGTGCTGTCGAATCCACTCCAGAGCCGTACACACCTCATTTCCCAGGGCCGACGGCATATACTCCTCAACCTAGGTTTTCCTATCCCAGCGACACGAATTTGTATTTCGGTTCCAAACCGAACGCTCAAAGTAAGTTAGATTCTGAATTGCATGTGTGTAATAACACGATATGTATTGCTTTCTCTGGTATGCCGACGCAGTGGCAAATGCATTCTCTTCTATGAGGAACTGGTCATACGAATCTCTAGAGAATCTAGCGAATGCTGCCGAGTGTGCCAGTCGAGGTAGCGATGATCAAGACTGACGTGAAAATTAGCTATAGATAGATAGCATATTATGGAGAATTTCCTGTCGTTTTCTCCCCCCTGCTGTCTTGTTTATCGCGTGGTATGACCGAGCTATCTGGGTCAAATACACTTGAGTCGGATGATAGCGCTGCATCGGCCTTCCCCACCATCTTCCTTGCGAAATTCTTCAGCGGCGGCTCTGCTCTTCGCCGGCTGCTGACAGCTTCTTTCGGTTGGTTTTCAATCCCAAAACCGTACGGCTTCAAGAACATTTCCCAAATAGAGGAGTAAGTAGCTTTCTTCCTTTCCACCGTCGTGGTAGGACCACTTCCTTCTATAAAGTGCCAAGGCTTTAGGGCTCCAGAGCAAGAGGCTGCGGTAACTGTGTGAACATGATACTTCCACGATTCAGAGTTCCATAACGATGCTGCTTCGTCAAATGCCCTTCGTAAAAGTAGAAACGAAGGCGAAAATTCATCTAATTTGTACTTAATGCACTGGTCCACAGCTGAACGGAAAGAGGACGAGAGAGCCCCGGAGATACCCAAGGGTAACGAAGAGCACGACAGCCAGAGCGGTAATACTGGGATAGAAGAGAGTTGGGATGAGCGTTGCCCTGGTGCTGCTAAGTGTCGCATCACAAAGTCGTTGTCCTCGGCTGCATCGACACGATTAATATCGCGAGGATCCAGATTTTTCTCTGGTTGTTTGTTTTGAGGCTTGAAGTCCGTCCGCGGTAGTCGAACGTAAGGATAGTAAGAGACGCGCTGCGGATGCAGCATCGAATCGCTGTCTGCGAAAGCATAATTTAGGGCCGAATTCTTACTGTAAGGGAGCCCCTCCTTTATGGTAGAAATTGTATTGGAAGCAAAATCCTTGGGGGTTCTTATCCGCTCTGGTTCCCGCCAAGCATTAGTGCCGCGGCTGGAAGGGCTCTTGGAAGAGGCCTCTATGTTCGGTGCATCCAACAAGTAAGCATTCCAAAGCTGACCAGCTCCACGTCGGAGCACGTAAGGAGTGGTTGTTAAATGATGGTTTAATACGTGGTCTAATAAAACTGTTGGAGTCGCCGGAGGGGACTTTTCACCGCTGGGTGCTCGTGGGTAATGTCCGGTCTCCAAGGGCACGCCATATGACGGCTGGTGGTTGACCGCATTGTGAGTTTCTGTATCAGTTTGGTTCGAAGGAACCAAATTGAATATTGATACATCGTGCAAATACGAAAGAGCATTTAGGTGACTGCTTAGGGAAGCTCGGAAAGACAATAGCATCTGCAGAGAGTACCCCTGGGGTAAGCATAACATCTTCGAGTATTGAACCCGATCGGAGAGAGATATATTCCCGCCAGTTACGGATGGCTTAGACCTCTTAGCCGCTTCGAATAACTCCTTATTGTGTTGATCCCCTTCTGTGGTCAATTGACTACATGATAATATTCTCCCAAAGGGTGATGGAAATACCAGCGGGTGACTAAATCTCGCTACAGGGTGCATACACTCTTGCGAGACAGGTTGCTTGAACAATTCCAAACACTGGGTCATATCGAAAAATAACGACAACAGCGTTCCAAAAGGATAGTGTGATTCGTCTTGAACGGTCAATGGCTGCGGCGGAAGAAGTGTATAAACTCCGGGGAATAACGCGTAATCTGACTGTAGCCGTTTATGGAGAGGAGGTATCCACGAGAGTGCTTCGGGTGCAAGACACAGAGCGGCAAAAGGTAGCAGGGAATCGTGACTCTTAAGATAATGTAACCATGGGTTCCCTTTCTTTGCTGGTCTCTGATGAGTTTCTTTCCGCGACTGCAATCTACGACCAGATGCAGGAGATCGCTCAGTGGCCTTCGATGATTCTTCGCTGCCATGGAACCAGTTGTATATTGCAGTAAAGCCCCATGATGAGCGGTACTCTGCCCGTTTGTTGGAGCTGTTGGTCTTCTCAGAATTAGTTTCCGCATGAACAGCATCGACCAACTCCGGCCAGAGCGTACTGGCAACAACCCTAATATCCGACGCATTCAGCCTCTCTGTCTGTAACACGGGTCCCCATATTCCGGACTGTCGGATACACAGGAGTGACGAAAGGCCGTGAAGCGTAGCAGATGCTCGGATCAGAGTATACGCGGCATTCGGTTGTCGACAGATATGCGATATCCCCGTATTCAACCAATGCCCATGGAATTCCACATCCTCTACACTACTTCCCCGCGACGACACTGTTATATCAGTAAGAGTGAGATTAAGGTCCTCCGCCGTTTCTTTTGTGCCCAGTTTTCCCTCTTCGAAGAGCTCTTGGACGGCATCTTGCATTGAATCGAATCTCCCTGAGCGAACCATGTCTACTGCCTCAAGCTCGCGGGCTTTCTTATAGTCATGTCGTTGGTCGTAGAACCTAATCCATGTCTCCGTTGAAAAATCGAAACAATTAGCGAACTTCTGGAGCTCGCGATACCGAAACCAATGCACTTTAATACGTCCGGATAAACACATTTTACCAATTTCAGCTGTACTTGCTTTTCCTGAATAAACCAAAAAGAAATCGTCTTTCGAGATTTCGACGACACAAGACACCTTGCCGTCCGGCGGCCTCCCCACCCAGCTTTCCACATAGTCTGCGAATATTCTCGAGAGAGCAATAAAGATAGAGCTTTCGGGTAAAATAGCGGCAAGAATCTTACTTTCTTTCGAGTTGACTCGAACACTGATCTCTATCGCAGGGCTTCTCTCCGTCGCGCTTAGACAAAAGCAAACCTGTGTTCACGGCTACAGGAATTGAATTGATGATACACCCGATACTGATTATCGAGCACGAAGTGCAACTTACGGTTCCATTATAGGTTGCATCGTCTCTCAAAGCATACTCAAAGAATTCCCGAACCTGTGTTACAACACAATCGTGCAAAATTACAAATAGAGTTCCTCCAGATCGTGGGAGCATCACAAACTACTTACCTCATGGAATTCAGCCCCAGCATCTTCTTTGCTGAGTCCCGTTGCAAAGCTCGGGCCTAGATGGCCTTGAGAGCATTCTTGTTGCTCGGTCTTCTGTTGGTCTTGGCTGTATGATACAGATTCTCCTACCTTCTTGGAGTGCCCATCTTCACGTTTTTTCGAATGACGTGTAGCTGTATGTTCTTGCTTCTGTGCGTTATGATGATGCCGTTGCGGTCGGTGGTGTTTCTGCCGTACATGCCCATGTCCTTCCTGATTCGCGTGAGAGTGCTTTGGGGAGCGTCGCGAAGATGTACGGTGCTGTTTTCCGTCATCATCGTGTTCACTGACCTGAGGGGTGGAAACCTGCTTCTCCCTCTGGGCTGAAGCAGTCGGAGGTTCTTTATTGTTGTCCGTCATCTATTCACTACGCTTCGGAGATTAATCGAAAATAATACAACAAAAATCACATTATTCAGTACTGACCTCTTCGACGAGTCTTCGTGTCATGGAAGCGCGCAGATGCATGGGACATCGAATAAATGCCGTATCAAACAATCTTTTCTTGAACTATTCAGCTGATGCATCGTGCATGCAATGCACATGCGTCCTGCAAGTGTCTGCGCTGGTTGATATGTTACGTTCCGTTAGTGTTATAAAAAACCAAAATCCCCACTAGGATGTTGGGAGGAAGAGTGAGCCGCATAGTGATGCAAATGGTCGAGAGCAAAGTGCTCTCAGATTCACAAAAAGTGGCTCTTGGCGTTGTCATCATTGGTGGAATTTGCGCTTACCCAGTATGGGGTACGTCAGAGATGTTTTTGCCTTGAGTGAACTTAATAGCGGATCTAATACAATTGACGGTGTCTGTTTCCTGACTAATTGCAGGAAAGTCCTCAAGGGAAGGTCATGACATGTTCAGCTCGGAACGACCTGCAGCCGTACGTGGAGAGGAAGAGAAAACTTTGGAGGAAGAGCGAAGGAAATTAGGGACTACAGATAACAACGGCTCCGAAGAACAACAAAGATAACAGCTGATGCCGGAGCTGTGGCAGTTGGATGATCAACAGGACGTTGAGGAATCTGCGAAATGTTGAAGCGTCACTGATGATTGGTCCCAAGGCAAAGTACTGGAACGAAGACTTCGTGTGTATTTTCTACAGGACCAAGTGTACCAAAATAGCAATGCTGGCTTGAAAATGAGAACGAATAGCGCATTCTTTAAGCGCCAGCGTACATGAGCTTCTTAAACTCGTCATAGATGACCAAGACTAATGCACCACCGGTTCCACGTAAGATGTTGGAGAATGCTCCTTTGAAGAAGGCAGAAGGCCCCTCGTTCTTCATGATCTTGACTGCGCAATCAAGTGTGTTTTTGTAGTCCCGGGTAGATTGCTCACGTCCAGACATCATCATCATTCTTCTACGGATGGTGTCGAAGGGGTAAGAGATCACTCCCGAGGCAGTAGTAACGGTTTGCGCAACCATCCATGAGAGGAAGAAGTTGGCGTTCTTGGGATCCTTGAAAAGCATTCCCTTGGCGGTGTCGAATCCTCCGAAGAAAGCAGCGCGGTATACAATGATCCCAGTGAGAGAAACACCGAATCCTTGGTACAGGCCAGTGAAGCCATCGTTCTTGAAAATTTTCTTCATGCAATCCATCAGGCCGGCAAATTCTCTTTCTCCGGCTTCCTTTCCAACATCGGCAGCCAAACGGGTACGGGCGAAGTCAAGCGGGTAGACTACAAAGAGAGAAGTACCACCAGCGGCACCACCCGAAGCGAGATTTCCCAAGAAATATTTCATTTTCTGCGTTTCTTTGTCTACACCTCCCAAGAAGATCTTTTGATAAGAATCCTTGAATGCAAAGTTCAGAGCCTGGGTGGGGAAGTACCTGATCACATTGGCGGTGTTGCCTCGCCACAGTGAGGTAAATCCTTGCTCTTTGGGGAGGCGGCGGAATGCATCGAGGATGCCTTTGTATCTTTCTTCTTCAGGAATATGAGGGTTGGAGTACTGCACTTGCAAGAGCAGCTTTACCCGCTCAATTGGTGCTACGGCTGCGGGTCATACAAGTTGAGCGAAGGGGCAGTGAGTCAGAACTGAAGTCAAGCAGCGGCACTGCAGCACGGGTGCCTGCTCTCCCGAAAACTACAAAAAAGGTCAAGGGATCCAACTTCCCCGGTCTCCTCCCCTGGCGTGTACCGTTGGAGAAGGTCTTTCGGAAAAGGGGAACGTACTTGGATCAAAAAAGAAAAAGGAACCCATCTCGGGGAACTCTCGCCCATACCCGCTGAGTGTCAGAATGCCTTTCCCCTAAAGCGCAAGCTAGAGTTCAACCCCACGATGGGAAGCTATACCGACCCCCTCATTATAGCTTACACCGCCCCTTCATGGAAAATGCGATGTATATACGCGGCCGTAAGACTTCGGTCGCAGCCGACCATACAATCATGCATATTTTCCATCGGAGTCAGCCCTCCAAAAAGCGTGAACGACGCTGGTGTTCTATCGGAAAAAAAGCTCTCCTCAGCTTCAGCAGCCCTATATTCACCATACATGAGAGGGTGCATAGGTACTGATTTCCAGCGGAAAATATAGGACGCCTCCGTACTATGCCATTCAGCCCATTTTAACCACTCAAAACCGGCGGACGCACAGTGCGAGGGAGATGCGAGAACACCGCGCTCACAGGCAGCAACGATATTGGAAGTGGACACTGTCCAAACACTTACCAGTCTTGGAAATACCACCGGCGATTCCACCAGCCAGCAAATCCTTGATGAAGCCGACAGCACTCATCTGCTGCTTCTGCTGTTTTTGTTTGCTTTCACCCATCTTCAGTTAAGTGGTTGGTCTCAGTAGAAAATACCGTGTAAAAATGTATTTGGATCACCGAACGCGAACAACTACGTTGTATATACTAGTCTTCGAACAAGATGAACTCCAACGAGTTATTGGAATGAATGAGCTATCGGACAACTCAAATCAAGTAAAATTTGCTGTCTATGACGATTGTTCACAGCGAGTATGAGTTTTCCGCTGCACGGCAGGGGCAAAATCCAACATCAGCCGGGCCTCATCCAACCTCTTGGCACCATAGAGGAGCATAGCCACATAATTAAGTATGGCTTCTCGAGACAGTACCCATGCTTACTCTGCGATGCAATTTGTAGCTTCTGGAAAAATTTCCGTACTTCACTTCAATTGGCCTGTAACGACCGCAGTGTCCCGACCTCAACGCGTTGTACATAAAGGCACACATCATAACTAAAGCCATACGCAGTAGATCGGTGAAGCCCAAGGAAGCTGTTGTTACTAGATTGCTTCTAGTTGTTCAACAAGCTCTCTACATGTGCGGAAACACTCCTGGCAAAGGCGGAATCACCAAGACCGAACATAGAACCCGGTAACAGGTCTGGGTGGTCGACCGACGCTCCACAAGCTGTGGAAGGTGGAACAGGTTCTTGGTGTTTCGAATTACCACTCTTTCCGGATTTCTTCATTGCATTTTGCCTTGGTTTCGGTTTGTGTTTTCTCTTCTGTTTCGTGGCAGGGTCCGCTTGTCCAGATCCACCTGGACCCAGTTCTTCACCCGAGTCTCTCCCCTCGTCTTCGGGTTTCTGCAGTATATGCTGAAGGTTCCACAGCTCCCCAAAGTCCCAACTCTCGCCCCCATCATCAAATTGAGGAGGAATGGCGGTGTTGTAACCCCCCTCTAAGACACTTATCACTCTTCCATGGCTCCACTTGTTGGCAACTTGTACGATTTTCTTAGTAATCCAGGCATAATCGGCCGAGGTTAAATGATAATAAAAGTCTCTTGTATGACCATCGAAACCGGCAGAAATAAATATAATATCCTGCACAAAATTGGCCAATGCACAGCTAAATGCTCGAAGAAGGAGACGGTTCGCTCCGCTTACCGGTTGAAATGCGTTGAGGGCTGGTATAAGCTTCTCTCGGACAGCTTTCCTAAATTCCCTACGTGCTTCCATTTGAAAGCGTTTTCTCTCCGTACTCTTTAGCTTTTCACGTTCGAGATTGGCAAAGGGACCATGAGGTTGCAACGGGATATTCAAGATACCACCCTCTGCTGGCGTTCCAGCCGAGCTTCCTGAATATGCGCGTCTGTGCTTATCTCTGGCCCATTTGTTGAACCCCGGAGGCAGACCCACATTGTGCGGAGCACCGAACAAGTCCCCTCCAGGACAATCTTGAGAAGCCACGCTCTCGGCAGCTTCCCCCTCCCCATTCTGCGATCCTGAACCAGGGTACATGAGATCTCCGTCATGCATGTGTATCGATGAAAAGAGTACCTCGTTAGCCTGTGAGAATTTGCACGTCTGGTATGGGTAAAACTGAAACCAGCGTGAATGACACGGTGGCTACTCACGTCTGCTTCATTTAGCCAAGGCTTGTATGAGTAGTACCGATGGGTACCCCATGATGCAGGGAGAGGCATCGACTCTTCGTGAGGTTTTAAGTTTCGTATAATAGCTTCGGTTCCGTTTCCATGGTGACTGCAAAAGTAGGATGCCAATAAAATGCTCACTAGCATTGCTGTTGGGTTGACAGCACTCACATGTCGAAGTCGACTATCGCAATTCTCGACAAAGGGCGAACTCCCTCGTTTGTGCCAGACCTTCCGTAAACTGCTCGCGCGTGAGACGCAGCGATAGCTACGTTGTTAAATAAACAGAACCCGGAAGAGCAGTTGAACGGTCTGCAGTGGTATCCTGCTGGAGCCACAGACCCCTTTGGTCCGGCATGGTGGCCCGGAGGGCGACTGATAACGAATGCCCTATTTGTAAGCCCACGAGCTACGTTATCGACCGCATGAATGGCTGCAGAAGCCCCTCCTATAGCTGCGTTCCAGGAGTCTACACTGATTGGCGAATCATTGTCGAGTTGTCCCACCCATGTATTGCCAGGAAGACCATAAAACGGTTGCAAGTCAACAGGTAATGACCGTGTCCAATCGTTCAAAGGATGCTTCAAAGACTTATTCTCTGAAACAGGAAATGCTTGCTCTACGGGAATGTTGTATGTAATGCTATTGGAGTGTGCTTCTGCTGGTGGATTCCCGTTTAGAGTCGAGCGAGGGATATCTGAATTTAGTCTAGAAGCCAACCGTGAACACATAGTTGCTATATGTTGCACATACGAGTAATCATGAACACGCAGTACATCCGCGATTTGAACGCTCGGAATGTGCGGAAACGACGCCAGACTCCCGTCTTTGCTGTGCAGAGATTTAGTGGAGGGAACACCAATCCAACATGTGTTGCTGTAATCCTTCCTCCTCAGAGATCCTAGATGAGGTTTGTATGTATCAGTGAAGCCAGAGAGGGAAGAGTCGTTCCAGTTTGGACAGGCCCCAACTAAAGACAACCAGCGCTCCACTGATTCTTGATGAGGAAAGGAATCATCGGCAGTGATATGTTGGCTGCTTTGTGGCGAAGCTATGAGTGCCAATTTTATAGGGGCAGATTCAGGATAGCTGGAAGGAGTTAAAGAATGCGAGTCTGATAGGGTCCAGAACGGCGAACCCGAGGATCCCCCGTCTGTAAACTGAAGTTCAGTTTCGCCTGACCAAAACGAGGACGAGTCCGACTTGGAGATGGGAGTACTGGAAGTGTTGGGTCTCTTTGGTTCTCTCTTTGCGGCCGAAGATGGAGGACCTTGTTGTTGAGAAATCGCTTTATGCTGCGGTGTCAAACCTCCTGCCATGAAAGGCACACCTGGCTCCACCACAGAGTCTGTCACTTCCTCTTCACTGCTCCTAGATTGTGGCTGTCGCTCGCCGCTCTCCGAGCGATTGCCGACCCAAGGGGAGCATTCCATTCTCTTTCTTGTAGTGCCCGCTCTTTCTTGGTCATCATCTTTCGAAGCGATAAATCGTCCCTTCGTCTGTCCAGCCCTGTGGTCTTCCTTTTCTGGGTCGAATTCAAACACATCTTCTTCATTCCCTTCCCCTGTCGTTTGAGAAGGTTCCCGAACCGAGAGACGCCCCAGAGCGTCTCCAACATCATCATCCTCACTGCTGGCGTGCCCTCTGCCTCCACCCTGGCCCTGTGGCGTCCGTATAGGGGTGGCATAAGTGGTGGAAGCGTTAATGGTCAACGACCCCTTCGAGGAGGAGGAGGATCCACTTCCCTGAGGCTCCATTCTTAATTATAATTACGCACACGATAAGTATTGTTACCTTTACAAAAGACTCAAACGAAGCAGTACATGAGGAGAAAAATAAAAAAAATAAAAAATGACAACCCAATCTGATGCAACACATCCCTTGGTGGAACACCTCCATGACATTGATACAGCCGGTATTCAAGCTCTCGCGGCCTTTAAGCATGTCAAGAAAGTGGGCTCGGGCGCTTTCGGAGAAGTCAATCTCTACCAACATAGCAAGACGGGGAAACAGGTAGCCATCAAATCGGTGCAGAAACAGTCATTCAAAGAGGTAAGACTTCCCAACTTGGAAACTCGAGGGGACACACAATACCTGTGCTCATATTTTCCTTATGCAGGGTATTGACATCAGTGCCATCAAAGAACTACAAGCGATGAGAGAGCTGAATCATCCCAATATTATTCGAGTACGTCCATGAAGCTAACCCTGCTTGGACCCTCGCTCATACGTAACTTGCTTGCGTGCTGCTTCTCAGCTTTATGATGTCATTCCTTACAATGACCAAATTCATATGGTTCTCGAGTACTGTGTCGGTGATTTGCTATCGGTGATAAAGGGGTCGTCAGGAAGAGTTCTGAATGAAGCCCATGCCAAAAGTTTCACCATCATGATGCTTCGCGCCGTAGCCTACTGCCATGATCGATGGTTCTTGCATCGAGATCTAAAACCAGAGAATTTCTTGATCACCGAAAATGGTGTACTGAAACTAGCTGATTTTGGACACGCAACTCAATTTGGAGATGACGATAGGTCACTATATCCCAAAGTAATTACTTCGTAAGTATATCATGAAACCATTTCCCCCCGCAGTCAGCCGGAAACATGAACTTGTGCGTAAATATATTTACAGCTGGTATCGGCCGCCGGAACTGTATTTCGGAGCTCATTGGTACGGTGAAAAGGTGGACGCCTGGAGCATAGGATGCATTGTCGCAGAAATACTATTAAGGTATATTGAGTCATGCTATGTCAGCTGGAGCTATGCTATACCTATCGCTCACAAGGAATGTGTCTCTCCGTGTCTTCCACACAGGCGCGCAATATTCGCAGCTCCCGAAGATGACCCAACAACTCAGCTGAAACAAATCTTCCGCTTGCGTGGCACTCCTAACAAGGAGAACTGGCCGGTAAGATACCAATACAAACTCATTCGTAAAAAGCAAATTGATATCTGGCTACGAGTATGCCTTTTGCTGTAGCCCAGGATGTAGATTGGTTGCCCGAGTATGACGAGTTTGAGAGCAAAGATCCCATCCCATGGCAATCAATCCTTCCTCACTTGGGCACGGAAGCACATGATTTCTTGGACAAGCTATTGACCCTCAATCCTCGGGAGCGGATGAGTGTCAAAGATGCGTTACAACATCCCTGGTTAAAGGCGGCACAGCCGCCACCGGCGTATTGTTCGGCTTTACCGTTACCCTGACGACTTTTTCGTAGCACTCTCACAGAGTTGTTTAAATAGTCTAATCCACTTTTGCTTGGATGCATGACTGCACTCCTTCCATGTCCTGCGAGCCTGCACATGTGCTGTCTGATCATTACGGCGATGGGCCCGATACCAAGCGATGAACAGCAAGTATCCACCAACTTCCAATGGCAAGGACTCAGTCGTGGGCGGGACGACTATGTAAGCACCTTTACTGCATGATCGCATATTCAAACCAGGAGCAATACGTAAGAATTGAAGCGTTTATATAGTAGAAAAGCGGAGACATAACATACGTGTTCATATACCGGGCTCTTTCCTTGTAAGCCCAGACCTGAAGTGAAGAGAGCTTATTCCAACTTTCTTTGAGAAGTCGAGACAAGTCTTCAGATTGAAGAACGTCTTTTGGCATTTGTTCGTACATGTCCCGCGTGAAGATCGAGTAAGCGTTAATGTTTCCTTCCGTTCCCCACGTTGGAGTGAAGACGGTACCGTTTGCTAGTACGGTCTTGCCCTCTGAGGTGGTGGTGGCCCCGTTGTTTTTATACCCGAGGTTGGGGACTGATGATTGCGTGTGGTTCATTTCGTTGTATATAGCACGAACTTCTTCTCGAGCAACCGCGAAAACATTGTCTGTGTCTTCAAGTTTTGGAGGAAGCGATACGCGAGAGTCCGAAGGCGATTCTTCCTCGGTGTCTTCGTCGCCCGATGATGAACCAGAGGAGGATGTTTCTTCTTGTTCTCTTTCATCCTCATCGTCTTCTTTGCTTTCATTCTGATGTTCAGAATCTCGTTGGAATGGGGTTGTCCCGGTTGGTGTGCTACTGCTAGATACACCCTTGTTTTGTCCGCCTCCTCTCGCTTGGCGTATCGCTAAACGCGCAACTGCTTGGGGCTCTACCCCTAACAGCTTAAGATCTGCTCCCACTGAATGACACAAAGCGGCTATGCTAAGATAAGCACTGTTCAAATTACTGTATAGCAAATTATTGGCCGTGGGAGGCGTAAGAAGTAAGTGATCCTCCTCCGTCTCCTCCTCGGAATCAGTGGAACTAACATCGGTATTCTCATCACTGTAGAACCATGAAATATCCGAGTCGCTACCATCCTCGCTTCCTTCGTCCGTAGACTCCTGAGTAGGGGTTGCCTTACTTTCGCTGCGACTATCAGCAAAACCTGAACCATGAGCGTTGGCCCCGTTGGTCACAGCGGATGATGAAGATGGAAGTACACGACTTTGACCCACTCTCGAAGCGCTGTGCTTCTTACTAGACTTGGTTCCTTCTTGCTTGCGAAGCCGTTTCCGAAATAGGCGCTTAATGCGCCTAACAGATTTACTGGACTTTCTGCGTTCATAGAATCCCTGGGAAGTAACCACACGGCCTCCAGGTAGCGGGATCCCAAAACCCTTCTCCACTGTCCCTTTCGGCAAGGCATTCAGGGGAATTTGTTTGTTGAGCTTGATTGCTCGGACTAGACTCGCAGGGACTGCTCCTGCGCCCATTATCGCGTACGGTGCACGACAGGCGATAAGTTCCGCAGCACAATTACCGGCTGTTGAACGCACAGAGTGCAAAATTATTTTCTGAGCATGCGACAACTCCGAGGATCTATAGTGAACCCAGCACTTTTGGACTTCTTGAGATAAATCTGTGGCGTTCGATCTCTGACGCTTCTCTCCTACTATTTGCTGATATTCTGAAGAGCTCTTGTCGGCATACTTCTTAAGCGATAAAACGTTTCCCACGCCGTAACCACCACCGGCAGCAGTTAACGCTTGGTCTGAACCTAACATATATGCGAAGCGCATACGAGCAATCAATGCTCCATCTATTGCGAGCTGATGGTACCTCAGTCGGTTGGGAAAGTCATTGAGAGGAATCAGTTCTTGGGGCGATATAATCAACAGAGTACTATCACCTTCTTCACTACGCATCCTACCCTCCTTGCTGGACGTTTTCCTCTTCTTCTTCCTGTCTTCATTGTACCTTGTTAGAACCACTCGATGGCCAGAATTGTAATCTTCCTCAGAAGATTCCTTGTCCACACATACAGGAAGGGTCAGACCTCGTGAAGCATCCGTGGCCGCAGCGCCACTGTTGCCTTTGTAATACTGGTTGGACAAGCCCGCTTCATTTAGTGGCAGACCACTTGCCCCCAGTTGGCTCTTAAGATGTTCGAGTGCCAGTAACTCATATCTGTGCGACCGTGAACCATTAGCTTCGTTGAAAGAGTTTAGTGTTGAGGTTGGGATCTGTTTCGATTGATGATTCTGAAGAGATGCAAGGACTGGGCCATTATCTGGCACCTTCCGTAGGCAGCATCCTCTGCTTTTAAGGAGTTTAAGATCATCAGCTACATCAGACAACTCAGAACGTAAAGCACTGAACACTCTCGAGTGAATCTGCCCAAACAGTGCAGCACAGAGCACAGGGATATAATGTAGAGGGAGCCCCAATTCGTAGCATGTTTTTTCCACCAATGTAATAGGGTTGTTTTGAGATCGAGTTCCCACAGTGTTTCCTAAATCCAAAAAAAACTGATCTGAGTATTCTTTCTCGGATAGTCTCACACGGAGACCCAACGACTGGAGGAAGTCCCTATTATCTCTCCGGAAGGAATTCACCAGACTGTCCAGTATCACTTGTGGTTCCTCGCTGCTACTAAAACGCGCCCATGGGACACTTGAAATCAAAGCACCGTCCGGATGCTTTTCCTTGAGTGATTTCGCATTCGTATATTCCTTTGAAGCACTCCTGAATTCTCTGTAGTGGCGTAGCAGCTGATCTGCCATGTGATGAGCAATTGGTTGTACCATAGCGGAAGGAAGTTCTAAATCAGCACAAAGTTGATCGGCAAAATCCAAAGGAGACATATGCTCCTCGAACAGATTCCATAAGAAAACGTCCTTATATCTGCAAAGCCCAGTATGTTCAAATCCGGTTACCTTACCACACTCTCCATCAGAAATGGATCAACCTTACCTGTACCCCAAAGCCGTCACATCTATTCGAATAGGGACCAGCCATTCCCTTGGCGAGGAGACTCCGAGCTCTATACCCTGTAACATGTTGAAAAACACAAGCACATGGGACGGCGGCTGCTGTTCGATTCAGTTCATGCATCCTTACATAGGAATGCGTTGGGTCCATAGGAGGCTTTGGCAGCCTGTCCTTCTGCTGTTCTTCCCCATGGAGTGTGGTATACGAGCGAATCGTCTTGTTTTCTTGGTTCACGGCGCACTGATGAGCATGGGCCATCAAGGCCGCCTGCACGCTTTCCACGCTGTTGCTTTCCTCCATCACACCACGCTCACTGTCGCGCTCATTGAAGATACAAGTCTAGGGTATTAGTATTGCGAGAGGAATCAATACAAAGAAAAGGGAATATAAAACATGAGTTATCTACTATCAAACTCCTCAATTCATAGAGTATGATTGTCGAGGCAGAGTTTCTTTACCCGGGTCCCGAGTACGATTGACTACAATTCGATACCTGAGACCTCGGTATGGTTGACAGACTTGAGAATCCATTGCAAACAAATGGAGGGGATTTGAAACACTGGTCCACTGATGGAGCTTTCTTAGGCTGAAGCGCTCGATGACATAGTGGATTCCTGTCTACAGGGTGCTGAACTGGGAGTTGTCGGTCATTACGATGTTGATTCGCCCTATTAGCAACATGCTGAGGGGCATTGCCATACAGAGAGAATGATGTATGCTGCCTCAAGAAACTGGACGATAAACATAACTCTAAAGCTAAGAAAAACAGCGAAAGAACTGGGCAGAGACTTGCTTGGCAACATGTGCCAAGCACCACCGAATTCGGCAGGAAACATGCGATTTACAGCTTCAGTCTTATTTGCTTGTTGCATTTCCTATCTTACGAAACAAATCAACGCCATTGGGAGGCAAATAACTCAGCTCAGGGTGCTGAAACTTCTGGGAGTTGACGAGAGAGTAGCACGTTGTCTCCGAATTAGTAGTTTCAATGTAGTCCCAATTTTAACACCCCCCCC